>SDVV010001951.1:0-24151 GCA_016164225.1 Gammarus roeselii
ATATATATGTATATATTATTAACTATTAGTGTTCATCAAGTACCGAGCAGCGTCATACAGGCATTGTCCTATGTTTTTTTCTTTTGGTCCAAGGAGCTACGCTAAATAATATTATTGGAGAATAATTTGAATATACAATTTATTTGTGTCAATTATGGAAGGGGATATGGTGCAACAATGAACGTCTAAGCGGACTTGCTTCACTAAGAGACTCAATGAGGTTCAACAAACTCAAAACAATGTGAAGACAAACAGGCCAGTAAGATGGTTGAATTTAAGTGGACGTCATTTTTTTTTATCTTAAAAAAACGCCTCTTACGAGTGTTTGCCGTTCGCAGTTTGCCCCGACGCCCTGGTAAATTTCTCCGTTGTCTACATAAAACACTCAAACGAGTTACATGACGGAGATATCCTTCCTGATCACTGCTTGCTGTCATTCAATCCTATTTCTCTCACAAGCCACTTCATGCAAGAAGAAAGTATTGTGCTTCAACAACGAGTGCAATAAGAAGTGCCCAACTCCTCTTCGCTTCCCGTAAATCTTCTCGACGGTGGCCTAAATTCACCGACGTGTCGTTTTTCAGAGGAAAGCTTACATGGAAGACGCTCCCTCACCGACGAGAGATGACCCCGCGACTACCGTAATCCAGGGGCCAACTGCGTCGTCAGCGATGATGGTGGTTACGAGCTTGGCTGACGAGGGGCTGGTGGTTCGAGATGAGGTACGTTTGTATGAGGTGGTGGGCGCGATGGCGGAAGAATGTAGCGATGAATAAACTCACTACATTCACCCTTGTGCATTCAATACACGATGTGGAAATATGTGTCGGGACACATAAATTACTCGTGACTAAGCGTCGGTGTGACCTGTGCGAAGTGATACGGATGGAGTAAAAATGGCGTCAATTGAGGATATGCCCTTTGTAACTTCATAATGCCGTGGTCCCAAAACGCGATATGGAAATAAAAACGAGCTATGAATTCCATGGGACAACGGGTGTAAGTTTCTTGTGACTCCATTTACGGGCCGGTATTTGTTCTCAATCTTAATATCGATCATCACAATCACGCACTTTATCGCTTTCTAATGTTTTGCTGCTAATTTACAAGTACCTCTTAGCAGAATGGACACGTGGCGCGGTCGGCTTTGGTAAGACACAAAATGTCTTCGTTATTCAACCGGTAACCTTCAAAAGTGCCCGCGATTGCGTGCAACAAACATTTCATATCACTTGGCTCCCGATGGGAAGATTGAATTGGCAGAACTACGAACGACGATATGCATGGCATTAGTACAACATTATCGGCAGTGCATTGGGATCTCACTTGCGAAATATCAAGAAGAATTGTTACTCTAAAACTCCTTTGTAATCATGTCCTGTTTCGGGGTCACCAGGACCAAGCTTCTTTACATTGAGTCGGGATCTGTTTATCACACTGGAATACAATTTCCATTCAATTCAAGTATATTTTAATCTACGAAAATAAATTGAATCGAAATCACGCATCATAGAAGAATTACGTATACGTGATATACACAAAAACAGAAAGCATATCCGTTACACACAAGTTTTGAATGAAATAATAATCGTGAGTCAGAAAAAAAATCATGTTTATATAGACATGATATCCGTTCTTGAGGTGAATGATAATTTTATATGTTCTGTTCTTAGTTTTCGTTTTATATTTATGCATTTAGAGGTACAGAGGTGATAAGCTCGTTAAAAAAGCTAAAGTTTAGCTTCGTAAGTTCTAGATAATTATTCTTACTCAGCAGGTGGTGTCTTTTTGACGTCTGATGAACACTAGTACAATTAAAAATTTTCCATCATACTCAAATACCACTTCTGGTAATACACCAACGCACCGAGCGTACACGTTTTTATCACCAGATTTTTCAACGCAACAATCAATGTATATAGACGAACACTTCATTTTTTAACGAATGATTAACGTTAGATCTCTGAATCCCTGGTGCAGTTAAAACTCAGGTCGATTTGGGAATGCGTTCATCTTTACTCCCAGCACCTTTTCTACCTATGACTCTTGTCCATAAAATTGATGTGGGGACGGATATTTTAAATTATTTCAGTGCAAACCATGTCAATCCTGTTCCGTACGCATCTCCATCCCTACCGCTTGCTCGTTTGCCATCATCCGCATCCAATAAATCCAACCATTAAGGAGAGTCCTTCTGGCCCAATTGACACAGAACAAGGTATGGTTCAGTTAAAATGAACGCTTATGACTCCTGCTAAAAGAACATTGCAACAACAACTTGTTCTGTTGTTGGATTGTAGAGTGCATTTGTTCTGCAGTGCTTCTTTTTAAAGGGTTATTGCTGATTCAGTTCCAATTATACGGGGATAAAATTGGAGCTTTATATTGTTATGGTGAGAGAGTTTGTACGTCACTCTTTTCTTTTCCGTGCTCTCTCGTACGAGGGACTGGACCAGACCGAAAATTATTTGAATACGAGGGGGAGTTGGTCCAACTATAGTTACAAGGTAAACGTTACTTTTTATCATTTATTTTTCATTTTCAAGCATAAATGAATTTATGTCAGGAAAATTGTCACACCTTAGATGAATAATTACGATTAGTTGATCATAGTGGAGAAATTGTCACATCTTAGATGAATAATTAGCATTAGATAATCATAGTTGAATATGGAATCTGTAGCTCACAATCTATTCGCTCCTATGAGTAAACAATAATATGACCCGGTATTGTCCTACGTCCTCAAGAGGGCTGACAATGCACGCTCAATTATCTGTCGTCTTCCTGAACAGTAGTAACGACCGGCTGACCCTTACACTGTTTCGAAGTCTCAAGAGAACCACGACGACCAGAAACCGCATTGGCGCCCCAGAAGGACCTGATAATGCAGCTTATTGGAGGCCTTACGACGCAATATCGGGTTATGGCTCTCCAGGTCAAGTTAACGTTTGAGCTTTAAAACGATGGAATATATTAAAATAACCGAATTGTATAATGTCATTTTGTGGAGAGGCTTAACGATTACTTAAGGGCACCGAAACAGTTTATTAGCAAGGATTTGTAGGTTTAAACTGTAATAAAATTACCAAGGAATGAATACGGGAAAAGATTTCATATGAGGTATGGTTGGAACGCTGTCAACCGTGAAGTGAGAATTTTACCAGTTTAAAAAATGTACAAAAGCTATACAAGTATCGTCAATTCTCATTCAAGTGCTTTGCTGAGTTAATTCTTCTTATCATTATATATTGCAATATTTGAAAGGTTTTCACATGGTTTGAAACACGGAAAAATACTTAAATCAAATTATAGTCCAATTAAAGAAGCAATGTAAGTAACAGAAAGTAGCCTACACAGTTAGCAAAATCAGTTCTCGGGCCGTGAGGTCCTCCTGCCTCTCAAATGACATTAGAACAATGTTGACTCTTTGGAAGAAACTACTCCAACCAGTTATGGACTGTTGCTCTCCTCGCTGGATTCCATAGACATAAACGGAAAGATATAGAAAAACTTGAAGCAGCCTAACGATGTTTTACTATTAAGTGAACGGGGTACGGAAACGAATTTATTGTTAGGCCACGTTGAAAGTCTTTAGGTTATAAGCAATGTAAAGACTTTATGAAAGGTTTATTGTCAATAAGAAAGTAGAAATTCTGCAGGCTACTCAGTCGAAGTCAATGAAAAAATTGTTATCAGAAAGACGAGATATCAGACCAGAATTGACCAAATGCCACATCGAAAAACTGGACGGGCGGCAATACGATGCAGGCAGTTATACTTACCAGTTTCACGGGCTGAGATCCTCAATTGTTCGATAAAATGCCACCGAGAATAGGTGAGATCAAGCGTGTGATCCAACTGTCAACCACGGCTGTGTTCAAGATCAGCCTTTAATTAGTTGATACCCTCATTGGGGGAACAACTCTGTACTCGGGAGCAACACCAACTCGTGAATGTAGCAGCAGCATGCAACTTCGGAGTAGAGAGTGCCCCCGCAGCTCGGGGGCAGGTGGAAGCTACGTTATAACCAGCCCTAAAACACCGAACCAACAATTATCAATTATTCCAGGAATGCAATCGAATGAATCTCATGTTCTTTCAACTTCCATCAACTCCACGCGTATGAGCTGACGACAGCATCCGCATCACCTAGCCTTCCCACAGAAGGGCTGACGACCGCAGGAACGAGTCATTTCTCCTCCCCGAAAAATGACTAATGACAACATCCACTCATCTCGTAGAACGGCTGACGACAGCATCCACTCATCATCCCTCTTCCCCGCAGAATAGCTAACAGGAGCATCGACTCGTAACCCCTCCTTAACGCAGATTGGCTGATGACTGCATTCACTCGACGTCCCTCCTCTCTGGTGAAGGACATACGAAAGCATATACTCATCATTCCACCTAAACAAAGAATAGCTGACGACAGCATCCACTCGACGTCCCTCCTCTCTGGTGAAGGGCGTACGAAAGCATACACTCATCATTCCACCTAAACAAAGAATAGCTGGCGACAGCATCCACTCGACGTCCCTCCTCTCTGGTGAAGGGCATACGACAGCATACACTCATCATTCCACCTAAATAAGGAATAGCTGGCGACAGCATCCACTCGACGTCCCTCCTCTCTGGTGAAGGGCATACGACAGCATACACTCATCATTCCACCTAAACAAGGAATAGCTGGCGACAGCATCCACTCGACGTCCCTAATCTATGCAGAAGAACTAGCGACTGTTATCAATAGCGGACAAAAACTATTCAGCGGGTTAGTACCTGTTGTCAGTGTCACCTGTTGTCAGTGTCACCTGTTGAAGTGTCACCTGTTGTCAGTGTCACCTGTTGTCAGTGTCACCTGTTGTCAGTGTCACCTGTTGTCAGTGTCACCTGTTGTCAGTGTCACCTGTTGCCAGTGTCACCTGTGGTCAGTGTCATTTGTTGTCAGTGTCACCTGTTGTCAGTGTCACATGTTGCCAGTGTCACCTGTTGTCAGTGTCACCTGTTTTCAGTGTCACCTGTTGTCAGTGTCACCTGTTGTCAGTGTCACCTGTTGTCGGTGTCACCTGTTGTCAGTGTCACATGAAGAGGTCAAGGCGAACGAGCTCAGTTCATGACGCCTTCGAAAACATCTCATTCACAAAAATGAGTCAAATCAAATGGTATCATGAAAAGGCATGCGTGAACGGAATGAATTTTCCTGTTGAAGTTTGATTTCGTTTTTGTTCATGGTCTTGCTTATTAAATAGTCTTACACTTTTTGTAATTATCAAATTAGCTGTTGCGTAACCGGCAAATTAAAAACAACTTTACCACGGTCTCCATTTATTCAAAACAAAATTGATTCGAAAAATGTGAACGTAGCAATTGGGCAGTACTCGCCATTAAAGCGTCATATGTTCCATTATTCTAATCCTGTATTCCAGAACCAAAATATTCGTTCGTCATCTAACTTGGTATTTATTTGTCAGCTTTGAACCTCTTGCATTCTTCCCCAAACCTTCATTTTCTCTCCGTTTACGCCAGCTCTCCTCTGTCAACCTTCACATTGAACAGCATACCCCCCGTTTCTCCCACCTCGGTTGCTATGCCTTTGAGTTTTCTTTCATCCTTTCTTCGAGGCATTTTATCCATGTTCATACTCGGATTTATGGAGGATCAGCGAAAATCTTCCATTGAAACCGCAAACACTCTCATACAGTTTCTCGAGAATTATATCTTCCAGGTCGGATTATTAACTGAAATCGAAACACTGAAATTGTATTGAACAGAAATCTCATAGAAAATGGGTTCATCTTTAAGAACACGGGTTGTGTTTACAATTTCGTCCAATTTTACCCTCATTTGGACTTTCCATTCTCCAAGTATTGCCTGTGCAATTTCTCACGCAAAAAGTACAAAGTGAAATTGTTGAAATAAGTGAAAGATTAGCTGATCCAATCAATACTTAATTTTTTTGCGTTCGTGGCAAGTTTTGACAGGATCGAAAGCTGCAAGCAATAGAATCAAGATTTTTCTCGTGTTCGTAGACTTGGTATCTTTAAGGTATTAGCTTGTGTTCGAACCCCGTGGCGTTATTCAACGTCTAGAACTTATTCACACTTAAAAATATACTCTATGGTACAGGTGAAGTTTTTGCTTTTGTGTTCCGAAATCATACATTCCACACTCATATGTAAAATTTCAAAGACCTTTTGCCAACTGCTTGAAATAAGTTGTCAAAACTGCATGTGATTCACACAGTAGCATACCAAACTATGAGTGTTTTCTACAATCCTTTATGATAACACAGGAGTCTGTTACTGTACCTACTACTCATGCTCGGGTAGTGAGTACAGTCAGCATGGCAGGGAGAGAGATTCAAATGCATAAAACAACTGCAAGATGGCTACTACAAACAGCTTTAAACCGGGAAATGGCCACCGTCGACGTAAACGGCCGTACCTTGCAGAGCTCTACTCAAACATTGGAAACAGACATGGTATTTCTCTTTCAGAAACGTAATAAATCGAGATAGTTTGAATACACCTGCCAATTTACAACTACATAAGAGACAGTATTGTGAATATAAATGAATTTAAGAACAAATTTTCTTATGAAAAAGATCAGATGCTCTATTCGTACGGCATGGAAACGATCAGAAGCAAGCTGAGTTCTGTAGTAAGGTACTTGCAAGCGACTTCAATGATCTTCAGTTAAATTTGTTGCACATCACGGGTGTAAACATCAACTGTTTGCCAAACTCGTACGATAATATTCAACCAATTGCACCATTTGGGCCACTTATTTCTTTTTCCACGGTCGGAAATTGCTCTTTACAATATAATGCACGAAACATAAAACACCCGAAACGTAAAATTGTTGCGAAACGCTTCAAATCGTTTGATATTCAAAAAGAGAGTTCATACCTCAATATCGTGGTCTAAAAATGTTATATAAAGGGATGAAAGCCACACTTTGGATAAATCTTTAATCTAAAATAATAGCTGACATTTTCGAGCAATACTATGCTCCTAATCAGCGGCTAAAACTGTGAAAACGAAAGAGACATTGGTACAAATTTTGACGTGGATATGGAAATTTATCAACTTAACATGCTAAAATTTAAATAAAAGCAAACAGCGCCAGGACTAAAGGACATGTCTAGGCAACAGTGAAACGTCGCGGACAACCACAAGTTCACAGAACATCAGTGAGGCGGGAGGGGGGGGGAAACATTATTTCTAATTTGCGGATTAGCTCTAAGTAAAATATCTCTTGTAGTTGCATCTACTGAACAGACTCCGGGCATACTATTGAAATTAGGCGAAGTTTTAATGAGACGGGATTCATTCAGCAGACGTTCCTGAAGGTTATGTGATTTGAAAACTAATTTTGTTGAGTTCCAGTCTATTGCGTGATCTGTATCCCTAGCATGGCAAAACACAGCACTACTTTCCTTGCCGAATTTACCTGACATAGCTGCGGTGTTCCTCAATTCTGACCGGCAGCGAACTGCCCACACGGAATTTCATAAACCCCATATTCTGGTTCGGTGTTCAATTTAGGTTTAGTCCTGACTAATTTTGATTTATTTGAATTATATTTCTTATGAGCAATTTTGGTGTTATGACTTCGAAAGATTGAACTAACATTGAAAGAATCACTAGTGTGAGGCAGAACAATTATTTTATTTTATTTCTGGGCTTCTTTTACGGTGAGAGGGTCAAAAAACCTAGACTTCGCAATACTTCATCAATCAATTTAGTAGAGTATACCAGCTTGCAAAATGTTCAGGCTGCCACGAAAAATAATTGCAAGAACATATTGGAATGGGTGGGTTTTCTATACAGTGAAAAGCTAAAATGTTGTGCGGACCTATGAACTAAGGTATCTAAACATGGAAGTTTTCCCTCTTTTTCCCAATCTGAAGTAAATTCAATTGAAGGGGAAAGATTATTCGGTAGTAGGGTAAAAACTGTGATGTCGACATCATTGGGCCATAGCGCCAAAACGTCATCAACGTATCGGACCCATATAAGAGGTTGTTCATTCAATAGAGGTTAAAGTTCAGTTTCAAAATATTCCATGTAGAGGTTCGCCAGTACTAGGGAAAGAGGGCTCCCCATCGCCTCACCAAATTTCAGAACAAAACATTTTTCGCCGAACGTAAAACAAATGTTGCTTACACATTGCCGGATCATTTCTCATAATGGGTTAATGGGTATAGGCAGCAATAAAACACCATTATTCCACTTTCTAATAAAAATAGACAGAACATCTTCCAAAGGCACATTTTTAAATAGCGCAGTAACATTGCAACTCAACATTTTAACATTTGCTATGGAATTCAGAGAAGCAAAAGCCCTCAATCGATCGGTAAACTCCATCGTGTGTTGCAGGTGGCAACAGGAAAACACTCCAAGATAGGGAGAGAGGACACCGGCTAACCACGTTGCTAAGGCATGGGAAGCGGAGCCTCTGGTCGACATGATGGGTCGTAGAGGGCAATTTTTTTTGTGAATTTTGGGAATCACATAGAAATACGGCAAAGTCAGGCCACTTTCAACAAATTTGTTGCAACAGATATTTCATGACATTTCAAAGCTAATTTCTTAACTGTGTAACGAAACCTTTTGTTAGTGGACGAAAGAGGGTCTTGGAAACTTCTTCGTAAGGGCTATGGTCTGAGAGCAATTGAAAGGCCTTCAAATTATAATCTTGCTTGTCTAAAACCATAACCTTACCACTTTTGTCAGCGGGAAAGATCACAATATTGTGGATTTTTGTAAGATCATTTAGAGCAGTTTTCAAGCGGCGAGGCAGTAGGTAATTAAGTTTGGCTAATTAATTTACCAAAGGCAGCATTTATTCTCACAGAAAGTATGGGTTAGATAACTGGTTTTCCATTTTATACAAAAAGTTTTCGATGTTAGTGGCACCGGAATCGTATCCATCCTGGTAGGTGGAACGGTGAAGTTGAGATCCAAACCCAACACAATAAATTATCATGAATAATATATAATGTTCTAGGAACTTGAGGTTGTCCGCGATGTTCCACTGTTGCCTAGACGAGTCCTTTTAATCCTGGCGCTGTTTGCTTTTATTGAAATTTTAGCCTGTTAAGTTGATAAATTTTCGTATCCACGTCTAAATTTGTATCAATAACTCTTTTGTTTCCACAGTTTTAGCCGCTGATGAGGAACATATTATTGCTCGAAAATTTCGGCTACTATTTTAGATTAAAGATTTCATCCAAAGTGGCTTAATCCCTTTTCGTATCATTTGATATTCATTTTTTTTAACAGTATGTCATCCAAGTTCAGTGCTAATTGTCCTTGCAGTAATTCGTCAACGTAACTAATTGATAAATAAATAAACAATTCCTGTCAGCTGTCCGAAATACTGACTTTTCTTTGGGATAGCAAAGTTTGATAGTCACTCATCACGCACTCATCACACAGCGAGAACCTTCTGTCACTGAACCGTCCTGAGCTGTTAGCAGAATGTTTGTTGAGCAAACGGAAAATATGAATATAAAGTCGTCTATGAGTAGGTCACGATTTTGTGTTTATCATTCTCGCTTGGCAAATTTATGTTAGTCAGGCTAACGATTTTGTATTGTTCCCAAAGAGTGATTTGAACTGTATAGTATGAACTGGTTTGATACAGCTTTATATGATGCATGCAATACATGATCCTTCTCGAACTGGTTGACACATGCTCACTATTTTCTGTAAAACGTTGGAAATGTATAATTCGTGTATGATTGATTATCATTTAGAGTTCCCTTTTTCTTTACTGTTCGTGTATGATTGATTATTATTTTATAGTTCCCTCATTCTTTACTGTTTATCCATGCAACCTGTTTGTTGTGGTAGTGAGAGTTGATTGTAAGTTGCATCAAATAAATTATAAACAGAGTAAAGAATGTAATCAGCTGAATTTAACAGGTGAGAGCTGAAATAGAGTATAGAGTTCGTAGATAACCGAAATCACGGGATCTTTGCATCGATTATGTACAGCAAACGATAGAAAATATCGTCACATTAATGAGTACATAGATTTCTGAAATTACATTTTTTTTGTCAAAGCAACACATTCAATTGATTGTCGTAACTATTGTTCATTTAACAAAATTTTATTCAAATTATGTATAAAAATATCTATACGAATTTATGAAGGTTACTGTTAAACTTCACCGACAATACCATGAATAAGCAGTCAAAAGGAATGTTTGTATAAGATATCCTTATCAATTAGAAAATGCATCCGCGGAATCGGAGATCACATCTCCAGTTTTTATTAATAATACAAATTCAGATGGAAAACATATGTATCAAAATGTTATATTCTTTTCATTTCATACATGCAAATATGAGCGATGCACCATTTCGGGCATTTTATTATGTGATGAAATGATATGTACATAAATCTCTTTTGTCTTTGCTTTTCCATGTCTCAGCTTGCAGTATACAGGCAACGAGAAATTCCAGGCACGTAGACCTCTTCCTTCAGCACATTTATCATAAGGAGGGAACAACACTATTCAACCGTAGAATTAAAAAAGATTATTTGTACATTTCGGTCGGTTCCGTTAATGTTGTGATTATCATATATCTTTTTCAGGTACAGATTGCCACGTGTTTCCTAATGTAACAACACGTCAGCTAGCAGAAAGATACATCTTTCGTGACTATGCTTCTGCATATATGTAAAATAATTATTTCTATCCACCACGAATTAGTCCCATAAAATGTTCCACCTAATTTATTGTTCAATCTAAGTGCCCACATTTTTTGTTTGAAATTTCACAACTCTCAATAGTCTTTATATTCCTATCAATTTAGACATTTACATTTTCTCTTGATATAGTCTTGAAATAAATTACGTGAAGGTTTCTGATGCACATCACCGACAGGGGCAAGCAAATTGTTTCCACGTAATTGATTATCATTTTGCAGTTCAATCAACTACTACTTCCACTGCACCATGAACCACCTCCACCCGTCATCTGCACAATTAACTTATCCTTTTCTCGATCTGCTCCACCCTCCGTCTCCTCCCACAATCTGTGTAGCCCGTGCCCGCGCTTCGTCCCTTCATACATTTCACCACTCAGCCGAGCGCAGAAAATAATGGTGATCTGTGCCATCTTGGGGTCAAGGAAATATGCATGTTTATCGAAACATGACTAAAGCTCTCCATGATTCTTACGACGATATGGGAACCCAATGTATAACAGATTGTTGTAGGAATGTCGTGAATCTCGAGGAGGCATTCAGTGGCGTTGAGCAAAAACTGAAGATGTGGCATAAATAATACCACACTGGAATCTATTTTTGATGGCCAGCTCTACACAACGCTGGTATAACACATCTGTTTATTTTGAAGGGCCCTGATCTATTTTCTAGGGCAATCCACTTATCAATGCTAGGTTCCAGTCTAATGGTCAGACGCCCTTTCCACGTAAGGGTCAGTTTATGTTAGGGTATTGCAAATTCCGTGCTTAAGCTTCAACAATTATTTCAATTATGTTGCTCATTCCATATTGTGGGTAAAATTTATCATAAATACTCTGCATCTTACATCAGTAAGGGTTCGAATAGCAATGACAGTTGTATGGGGTTCAAGGATACCTTGCTCAGTTATGTTCATAGGGAATGGGTATCAGAAATGTCTCAACATAAAATTGTTGTTTCGAGTAGAAATAATTGTTTACTCGATCGTTTCTCATTGTTCAACGCGCAACAATGCTGGGCAGTCTGTTGAGCGGGTACGAGACCTGCGTTGTTTTAGCAGTTCGTTTCTTGAGATCAGAATTACCAGTCTTGGCTACACATACAACACAGTGTTTTTCATGTTCAATGTATTTTTCAAATTCCACCTAGCGAAATCGTTTTTACTCCAGTGAGCCTCAATGTTGCCTGTTTTCCACAATATTAGCTTATGTAGAATGTCATATTTTATGCAGCTAACACCAATGCCCACCGGGCCGCGCCTCCTCTACCTTTAGAATCACCTCTTTTCCGGCCACCATTTCCGAATACATTGAGACATCGAAGTTACCCAGTGAAATTTTATGGAGGATACTTCAATAGCATATGAATGTCTCAATCATCGTCTGAAATAATCGAAGTGTATTGCATTAGTAATTTATTGCTGTAGTTGAGTGTCACCAACATAAGCTATCTTTGGAGTTCAGCATTATTGCCGGTGTGTTTCCAGACATAAGTTTTACTTAACCCGTAACATGAGCGGCAAAAATGAGTAGCAAGATGTAGTGCCCAGTATTTACCCGTGTTTAGGGCGGGTAATGCATTGGACTAGAGCCTACTCGTGATATGAGGTTACTTCCGTGTTCCACGTATATAACAAACTTTTATTTTGTGACGGGTATTGACACGTTGTGAACAGACATGTGTCGCTTCGTTTGGTTACAAATCAAATAAGAGTCGTCTACAAGACTGCTCGAAAGGTCGTGAGGCTGCTCTAGTATTCCACGAGCGCAGACCATCGCGTTTCTCTCACGGTATCAACACACAAATGATACTCTACCTAATCATGAGCTTACAAGACGGCGTTGAATGTCGCAAGATTACTGCACTGTTCTATCTGCATTAATTCCTCGTACGTTCGTTTGCACCGAGGGTGATCACGAGCATGAAAAAATTATTGTGCTTGTTTGCACGCTATGCTCTGTTGAAGGGCTCGTGCCGTTTACGTGGTCGTACTTGCCCTACAACGGATATTTTAGACCACACATACACCTGAGAATGATGTCTGGTTTTATTTTGCAATTTCTAGTTGTAAACACTGTTCAACGTAAATGCTGAGCTAGTGAGCATTAAAATACAATGAGTTTCAATGCGGTTTTAGAGACAGATTTTCTGGTACTGACATCATATTTATTTGCAATTTATGCATAACATCAATGTGAAATTTGCATTTTTGAAATTCCTCTGTACCTCAACGATTTTTTTTGTAATCATTCAACGAGTAGGATGTAATATTATTACCGATATACCAATTCCGTTCAAATCGAATAATTATTACAACTTTTTTTTGTATCTTCGTTCAAGATTGGATAAAACTCTATTATTAGGAGAGGTGGAAAGGTGCGTCGTGAATTGCGCTGCTGCGCCGGCAGGAATAAAAAAAAATGATGCAACGACGCGCTGCACAAGACAGAATCCGAGACGTTGTCCGCGTCGTTCCGCAGCTTTACATATTTCCAGCAGTATTTCCACAACCAGGATAATTTTAATAATTTCTCTAATTATGTAATTCAAAAAGAGCCTTATGTTAGCGCCTAAATATTTTAGGGTTATTTGAAAGGTCTCATACTCTGGCATTGCATTTTAAAACCGAACATAAGGTAGTACGAAAATTGGGATCCCAGACCCCGGATGACAATGGCAACTTCTCATAAACTTAGTCTCTGCATACAGTTTTTGAATAGGTATACTGTACTTCATTTATAGTGACGCGCGACGCAGCGGTGCGGGACGCACACCACTGGAACAAAATAGCAGTGTAGCGTCGCGAGCGAGGGTGGGTATCGTCGTGGCGCGCCCACCTCCATTTAAAGGTATTACAATGTTTTATTTCTTTTATTAAGAACAAATGCATGCTGATAATTTCAATATTTTTTTCATGTATATCAAACTATTAAAAACTGCTCAGTTTCCTTCAAAGTCAAAGGGATTGACTGGACACACTTTAAGCCATTCTCAAACGCTCTCCCATTTCATTTTGATATAGTGCGACGTGTTCTGGAATGACTCGTCAATTGTAGCCACGAACGTTTGACGAAAATTGCGTCCACTTAGATCGAGAAAACAAATCGATGTATAAGTCCTTTGATGAAAAACGTCCCTATGTCATATGACCCGATGTAGAACGTCCCATCATTATCCGTATGAACGTCTCCCCTATGCCCTTTGGAGAACGTCTCCCCTATGCCCGTATGAACTTTCTCACCTATGTCCGTTCGAACATCTCTCATATGCCCGTATTATCCAATCAGCCACTTTACACTATGTTCTGTACTCCCCAATGTCATGGACACGAGTTTAGCTTGGCACGTGAACAGTCGTCCTCGAAGTTTGACTTGTTTCGAAAAACGTGCGTTTTAATAATTCGCTAATAACCTTTTAAACGCGCATTAAAAAAGATCAGAATTAAACATTGGCAACGCGTGCATGTTCATGACACGTGGCAACGAGTGCATGTTCATGACACGTGGCAACGAGTGCATGTTCATGACACGTGGAAAACACCATATTTTGTCTAATATTTCGCAATGGGGACAGATAGGAGTGGATGGTCTCCTGAAATTGTGCAGATTTTTGGGTATATTTTGTTGTGTTGTCCTTTGATAACTTGGTCGTTGCCAAATGATTTAAATACCATCCAAAGTAATGATTTCCATATATTTAATTACCCCAAAGCTCAGAAGTGTTTTCTAGTCTACACACATAATTATTTCACAAATTGCGAGTCATGTTTCAAATATTTCATTCAATTTTTGATAAATTATTTCTGGTCATTTACATTATTTTATAAATCCTTTGAGTCTGTTTAGCAAATGATTTACGGAATCAAGGAGTTAGTTGGAAATTGATCCGTCAACAATCGTTTTATCGAACAAATCTGGATTTTTATATTATTTGTGCTGAAGAAGAGAAATTGAATTTCGTTGGGTGAATTGTTTTGTTAATACCAATCCATTCAAATATACCTAGACCCCCATAATAGATTTTTGTCTATGTGTTCGTACGTCAGTTTCTTCACTTACCAAAAATCTCAATTTTACCTTGAGAGTCGGTCTTATGTTGGGTGAATGGTTTTGTTAATACCAATCCATTCAAATATACCCAGACCCCCGAAGTTGATTTTTGCCTAAGTGTTCGTAGGTCAGTTTCTTCACTTACCAAAAATCACAATCTTACCTTGAGAGTCGGTCTCATGTTCTCCCTAGCTGGAGTGGACCACTTCCGCACCGCGGCTCAGATCACCTTCTGCACCAGCTCTCATTCGGAATGAACGACACTTTGAATGAACGACACCAATAAACGACACTATGCACAGCTCGCTGTGCATGGCATTACTCTCAACAGCGTCATCGAATTGTTAAGGCTCCGGTAACTAATGTTTCCAAGCTGCTAAGAAATCCGCAGATTGGTCTTCAATACGATGGGTCTCCATGAAGCCATTTAGCAGGTACGGTTGTAACATTCAAAAGGATTGACGACCTAATACATAACCATGATGTGAAGCAACACACTATTGATCACTATTGATAATTTACTATTGATATTTTATTTGTCGGGTCACTATTGTTATTCACAGTGCAATTCACAGAGCAATAACACATTCCTAAAATTATTGTTTCCGTCTGAGTAAAGTAATGTCGAGCCGCTGCTCCCCGAAACAATCCAACGAAAAGCTGGTTTGACGCACAAATATCTTCTCGGTCAGTAGTCATCAAACTGTTTATCTGAGAGACTGTATCTATAACTAAATAATCATTATGAAAAAACTGACCGGCTGACGGTATGAGTATTTTTAGTTTGGTTCATTTAATCTCAGTACACACACATTTAACATTCCTAACTATTTACACAAAACCCCTGTACTATTTCTCAATCGATATTAGGGATAACAACTATTTATATACACAGAATTTACTACTCCTAACAGGGCAATTAACCGTAACCATTTGTGCGACCTTGCATGGTGATCATTACCGGGAGGATATGTGCTGTGAATTACACATTAAATATTCTTCTCCAAATAAGATTAACTTTATTTTTTCTGCCCGAAATTGACCACAACTTCTAGAGCTCCTAACGCAATAAATGGTCAATGTATTTCTGCGCCGGGTAAATCATTATAAAAATATATTTGTACACATAACATTTGTATACTAAAGTTTAGCTGAAGAGACACGAATTTTATCTTGTTATCATCATTTATTTGATGATTAAACGACTTTATATTTGATGACATGGGGACGACTACTTGACGACAAAAGGAAAAATGTGTGTGAATTCAACTGCACCGAAATATTAACCGAAATACACTATACATGTATTTATAGCCACACCAAGAATTAATTATTCAACGAGAAAGAAACAAACCACATTTTTTGTGACGTTCTGAAGGTGCCGTTGAAACTCTTGTTGAGAGATTTTTTTTTTCAAGAATAAATCCTATCTTCATTGTTTGGTTGCTTATGTATAAGAATTAATCATTTTGATGATTTTTTATTTGTAACGTATGTTTATAATGATTTAAAGTTTAATGAACAGTTGACCAATTGTAGACCTCATTTTCTAGTAGGGTTGATTTTTGTGGAGTAACCATGATAAACACAAGTAAGTACCCAGGTGCACGACCAACTCGAACCGCAATAATGTGTTATATGTGCATCAATACGAGTCTCACAACCTTCGCTGGTATTTCATTCCACGGAGATAGTGTTCATGATGGCGTAGCATATGCCAAATTCCGAACGATGGATTTGTGAATTCAAATAATGAAGCAATTTTTTTAATTGGCTGTCATTTATACAGATACGCTTATTTCAGTTCTAGATTTTAAAAGCTCATTTGATCGTTTGAAGCAGAATAAAAACGAACCATCTTATCGCATGTTTATTCCATTTGGCTTTCTACTGATTTGCTTTGAGTCGAGGTGAGCATTGCAGCTCCTGGTTCTTAAGCGGACATTCCCTTAAGACCGATCAAGACCAGTCGTTGATTTTCAACCCTGGAAGAGCCGTTGATCTCAAAATCCAAAATTGCCGACTGGAAAAATATACTGTGCTACTTAACTGTTATTATTTCCAGATGCGTTTATGACATTCCGATGTTCCATCAAAAAATCAATAATAAAACCTGTTATATTCATGATAGAATCTTTCTTGAAAATTCTGCAATTCTGCCCACCATATCGTTTCACCTTGTATCGCACATCGTGTCTTCTTCTCTCCGTCTTATTCAGTCCTATCTCTTATTCTGCCCATCTCTCTCGTCGTCACCCTCAACCTTTTTTTCCATGCTGCTACATTACTTCTTCTCTTTCTTACTTATCCACCATATCCTAATGCCACAGGGCGAATCCCTCACTCATAGTTGATGGGAGGTCTTGAGGGCGACGGTTCAAAGGGAACTTGGTAATGGCGTCCGATGCACCCTGAAGGGCAGAGAGACATGACATGACTAGCTTCCTTGTGTCATCCAACCGAAGACTAGATGAGTGGTTAGAAAACTGAGAAATCCTGTCAAACTAGGCGTGAGCAGGGGTTGAACTGGGATGACAGGGAAACTTAGAAAAAAGACAAGCTGCTCTGGTGACTGTTGGAGGACTCGAGCGCGAGGTGGAAAGTAAACCAATGGCTATGCAATAGCTAATTCCTCTGTTCTGGTATGATTATTGTCGATGTTGGTTTGTTTTCATTGCGGAACAAAGATGGTAGCTCTGAGAACATAGACAATATTCGGCAGTGAAATATTCCGTTTTAGAATAACATGGAATATTCGATTCGGTTGGCGTGTCTTAATTGTTGTCTGGTTGTTGGCCTCTCGAACCAACGTATGCACTGCCCCGGTTAATACAACGAATCCAATGTGTGCCTGCATACACGTTAGTTGAATTTTAACCAACATAGAATTGAAGAAAAATGGGGTACTATCCGGAAACATCTGTACACTAACACATATACATTTGAAAATATCCGTATGAAGTGATGCATTTAGAATATCATTGATGATGATGTTTGAGTATTATTTAATCAATTGAATAATTTCAACTCACACTTCCTGCTGATAATACAGGACGGAGAACAAAAAAAATAATATGACCTATAAGGAATTAAGTGCAGATATCAAACAATAGCCTAAGCAGATCGAGTACGATCATTTTTATAAAATTATTGTAAATGCCGAATATTATCTACATTATTAGTTATTTCAAAGGCATCGTATCATCGCATTACAAAACTGCAGTACAATGTGGTGATCAGTGTTGCTGATTCTTATTAAAAATGTTGCAGTGCATCAGGGCATTAACACCCTGCAACGGAAGGCGCACAGTGCAAGAAGATATGTAAGTGCATCAGAGCATTAACACTCTGCGGCGGAAGGCGTACAGTGCAAGAAGATATGTAAGTGCATCAGGGCATCAACACTCTGCGACGGAAGGCGTACAGTGCAAGAAGATATAAGTGCATCAGGGCATCAACACTCTACGACGGAAGCTTTACAGTGCAAGGAGATATGTAAGTGCATCAGGGCATATAGTACCTCCATATGTGCTCTGCATTAAGACAATCAAATTGAAACCCTCTCGCTTAGACGCCTGTGTGGCCGATCGCCGATCTTATTGAAGAAGCGCTCGCGTTTGTCGAATTAGAATGTTGCTCTTCACAGATACTGTAACAAGGCCATCATTACCAGTAGATGTCCCAACGTCGTACTGAAAGCATTGACTTATAAAAGGGACTTATGATAGTAGTCGGGAATATCTTCAGATTTGTTCAGTTCTTGATAGGCTTCTGATCCATGCAAGTCTTCTTTACTCACCATTCGACATGCACAACCTTACGGTGATTTCAAATTCCTCGTCGACACACAGAAACCGACTTCATACTGCTCAGTCCGACCTGGAATTCCTTGATAATTAAAAATATATACGGCATTCGAAATGAATCCAAAACTCGACGGAAGGATTTCACAAGAAGTTTGCAAATCAAACAACCGTTTCAAAAGTTTATGGCCAGTTACGCATGAAGTATCTAAGAGTAGGATGACTCTTTTGGACATGTTTCATAAAATGTTAATCTGGCTTTAGTTTTAGACATATTTTGTCCTAGTGTGGTCATGAAAGACGTTGTATTACTCAATAAAATCTTCCTTAATACGGGGACCAAACCATTCAAAAATTCATTGACTAATTTTGTTCACATGTGCCTGGAAAGAGGACGTTTCTTGCAGATCCACGCAAACGAGTTGTTAAAATCAACCACAACAACATCCATTGTGATGCCTCACTCGAACCACAAAGGATGAGTAGGCAGTGGTGACCTCAACTCCAAGGTCACCACTACTCATAAAAATTTAACTGCCGAGGATAATTTCTGACTCAGGCGGCGATGTATCGCCTTAGGGAACGGAAGATTGCGTCGGAGTTGCGATTATTAAATTATTGAATATCACGGATATTATTGTACATAAATTCCCTAGCTTCTGAAAATACCATGATTGGACTACCTTCATTCAATGAGTAGTTTAATCCAATTATTTATGAGTATCCTTTGTCGAGCGGTGACATATCGTGGTTAAAAGTGGCCAGACGCGTCGGGATAGGAGGTCACAATGGGCCGCGATTATCAATTATTAATTAAAAAGATAAGACTGTAATCGCGAGGTGCACAAAAATGCAATGACGGGCAATATGCTCCCATAGACTGTATTGATTGGCCGTGCGGTGTTTGATGTTGTCGTATCTATATTGTGAAACAGAAGGTAGCCAGTGTGTGACGAATAATATAAAACGCAAGCAACTGAATTATGTACCACATATTACATGGGTTTTTATGTTGCAGTGTTACAGTTGGCTCCGCGGTTATTTGAAGCTATGTATCCCAATCAAGGGGGAAAATGTTGAAATATAATGTCGACAGCTGCCTTATGTTACCATAATAACTGACCCGACAGTTATTATTTCCTCGCACAAAACTCTACAAAGAAAAATGTTTTTTTTCAAGCATAGCCAACTTAGAAGGTGTGTTTCAAATATTCATCAACCTCACCGGGATTCAATCTCCCGACCGTCAGTACGAAAGGAATCTATTCCATTCCGACCGGTTATAGTGTCACCACACTAGAGTGTCATCACACTACAGTATCATCACACTACAGTATCCTCACACTACAGTATCACCACACTACAGTGGCATCACACTTCAGTATCACCACACTACAGTATCATCACACTACAGTATCATCACACTACATTATCATCACACTACAGTATCATCACACTACAGTGTCATCGCACTACAGTATCATCACACTACAGTATCACCACACTACAGTGCCATCATACTACAGTATCATCACACTACATTATCATCACACTACATTATCATCAGACCTCAGTATCATCACACTACAGTATCATCACACTACAGTGTCATCACACTACAGTATCATCACACTACAGTGTCATCACACTACAGTATCATCACACTACAGTATCATCACACTACAGTATCACTACACTACAGTATTATCACACTACAGTATCATCACACTACAGTATCATCACACTACAGTTTCGTCACACTACAGTATCACCACACTACAGTATCATCACACTACAGTATCATCACACTACAGCATCATCGCACTATAGTATCATTACACTACAGTATCACCACACTACAGTGTCATCACACTACAGTATCATCCCTCTACATTATCGTCACACTACATTATCATCAGACTTTAGTATCATCACACTACAGTATCATCACACTACAGTGTCATCACACTACAGTGTCATCACACTACAGTATCATCACTCCACATTATCATCACACTACATTATCATCAGACTTTAGTATCATCACACTACAGTATCATCACACTACAGTGTCATCACACTACAGTGTCATCACACTACAGTATCATCACTCCACATTATCGTCACACTACATTATCATCAGACTTTAGTATCATCACACTACAGTATCATCACACTGGTCCCACAAACATTTGAAGGTTAAATGGTGTTACTTATCAATTTCACTTTTCCCCGTTTCATTATTGTGATCGAAGTTAGAAGAGTCAACCCAGAACTGTCGCTCAATGAAAGTTCCCTGAGGTGTCAGTAGTGATCTGCGTGAGCTCGGACGTGAGTTGGGTTGAATGGTTAGCGGCCATTGGTCGATATTGGATTAACAGACCATCATGGCACACTGGGAACGGGTGAACGAAGGATTGCACAATCCCTTAGCCCGCAATCAAATAACTCTAAAATGTGTGGTCGATGAAATAGATGTGAACGCTAAAAAATTAGGATTTCGTAAGGAAAATAATACTTCCGTAGCGTGAAACAGCTTTTTAATTCTTTAATCATTCTGTGAAATCACTTCAGTGAATTTTATGGTTCGGGAGATATATCTTCCAGATAAAACTGAACGGCAATTTCACTGTGAGCATCTCTTACAAAAATATTTAGAGTTATTGAACTCATATTACAAGATTTAAAAACATTGAATTATAATTCAAAATTATTTCCAAATAAACAACATAAATTGGATGCGTGCGGCTTATTATTGCTTCCCAATATATGTTTCGTAATGTAGGTTACACGAAAACTTCAAACACCGCACAGTTGACCACTAGAGTCGATGGGTCCCAAATGCTTGCCATTCTACTGCATCTCGCGCTCCCGGTATGCTGCCTGCTATTTCAAGATGAGCACAAAATTATTTGAAGGTGCTACTTGCCCTGGTCGGAATAACATGAATAACGACAGGACTCCAATAAAATTTAGCTACTACTCTTCTCTATTGGTGAAATGACACTATGAAGCAAGTCAGAACAACAGAAAAATATACTTTATCGTTTTATGGGCCGCTTGTCAAAAAATTGTCAAGAAAAAGCCCGCAGAACTGATGGGAGCGTGGGATATGGAAAGGTGTAAGATGCAGGGAGTGGAAGGGGTAGATGCAGATATGGGAAAATAAGCAGATAATGAGAAGTACAAAACGGAGCGGGTAACTCGATTTTCTGGCACAGGGGAAGACAAAAACTGAGATAGGTGAAGATAGGGAGGATGGGTGAGCTCTAGCACAAGAGAAAAAAAACTTGTGTTGTCGTAGCACTTCAAAGTTTGTACTATTCGTGCCAGTGAGTAGATTGCCGCTGCAACCAGCACAACCAACATTGCAATCGACTATGTGCTCTTTCTCCATGTATTCTAAGCGCTTCGCTGTTACATCATAACAGCTGAGTGAGTATAGAAGGTAGATCACCACCACTGTCGTCTACTTTGCCACTCTACGTCAGTGTCTTTGAGCGTGCATGTAAGTAGATACTGCCACAGTCCGGCTCTTTCATAGCTTCCAAATATTAGTCTATATGCATGAATATCATCTTGATGGGCATCTCCTCGAACATCTACAGCACCAGTCTGATGTGTACTTGCGCTCAGCAAGAAATAGAGAGTCATGTAATATAAAAAGGTATAATGAAGCTGAATCTCGACGTTCCATTATTTGAAAGGGGCCAAATTGTCGAACTCAATTTTCAACCCAATCAAATCATCAACTTCGTTATTTACGTGTAAATACGGATTCAAGTCGCAGATTGTTTTTCAATGTTATATATAACAGTTTCCTATATCTAAATCATATCATCTTCATAATATATCATATCATCCATGTTTTATTTTTTATTCTACAACATTGTGGATTGTGATGTATTATTTAGATAAACTGGTTTGAGTTAGGTTAGGATAGGTGTGAGTAAAGAGTAAAGTAGGTTGCCCACTTTCGGTCCCACTTTCTGTTTTGGTGATTAAACGTTGTTCATATTCGTAAATAAAAATATAATTCGGATAATATTATGCTCGGTTGATGTTTATAGTTTTTTTTATTATAAACGTTACAAAATAGCTAGGTTATTAAAGAATTTTAAAATATTTCAGAGTTACGAAAATTTTAATCATTTGTTATACATTTTGGTGTTATCAGCGATATACTGTGGTGAAAAATCCCACACATTTTTTATATGAAGTTCTTAGTATCCCTGAACTAGCAGCTTCGTGAACGAAACCTAATAGCAATTACATTTTAATAATCTCTGACTGTTTGAATACTAACTTCTAATGTTAAAATAATATTCAAATAATAACAAAGAATCAAAATTGTTAGTCCAGAGTAGTAGGTATATCACCGAAAACGGCATTCTAGAGTCATTTTGGTGGGTGGGGGTAGGACGCGATGCATGCAACCTTGACTCACCGAACGTACGGGGTAAGCGTAGCGGGGGAGGGCGGGGGGCAGAGGATTCCGGAACTGGTTTCACGCGGCCAGCCGGAATCGGGTTATATTTACATAAGGTTATTACCATTTCAATGCTTTTACAACTTCAGTGCTAAGTCCTCTGAATGTTTTTAGGGGATATTTACATAAGTTTATTACCATTTCAATGCTTTTGCAACTTCAGTGCAAAGTCCTCTGAATGATTTTTAGGGGGGGGGGGATATTGACAAACATTTTATAAGATATATTTTTTTATTGACAATTACATAATAATTTACAAGCTGTATTAAACGTCAAGACTCCGCACATATTCTTCTTGCAGGATTGTTGATTTCCAGACACGTTCATGACGAATTTTTCAACCTTGATATCATTTTATTCGATGTGATCAATTTACTCGTGGCATTGATTCAATTAGTTTCTTGTTATTTTCTCTGAATGTTGTATCTACGATACTCGCCCCGGATTCATTTACAGTCATATTATGACCGAGTGTCCCATTGCATGTGATTTGATTATACACGTATGAGCTTATTTGTAGTTCGATTAAATATAATATAATCAGCAATGTTGTAATTACAGTTATGGTACATGTTCTTAGACGATGTGGTGACAAACGTAATATATCCATGCTTGCTAATGTTACAATGATTTATTTAGAACTCTGTTATATATATATATACATCATCATAACCATAATACTACCATGTCACCAAATATACCCTGGGCTTCCTCCCACCCGCACAACACCTTAAGATGGAGGCAGGCGATACCTGTTTCAGACGTGACCGATACCGGGTTTGAACGAAGACGTTACCTGTTGGCACCTTAGCACGCATACAGGTACGATCATGATGTCCCGCTCCGCTGACAGGCTCTGTACTGCGACCCACCTCAGTCATACGTCAGTGGCGCATGAGGAAGGTGCTACACTCATCCGTTCCCCATAAGGTGCGCTATTAATGCGGTCAAACAGCTGCCTACTGGTGCCACTTCTTGAAGTGGTCAGACCGGCGGGGGTAAAACGTGTTTCATCTTGTCACGGTGTGATTTACACAGTGATGCTCTATTTGTGTGATGTGTTATTGGATTTGTATGTATTGTTTTCAT
>SDVV010001952.1:0-24148 GCA_016164225.1 Gammarus roeselii
CACTAGTTCAGTTTTCTCCGCATGGGAGCCCAGATACTTAAAACACTGAACTTCCTCCAAGAGCTCTCCATTTAGGGTGACACTAATTTTGCTCGCATAGACAGTCCACGAGCATCTCATTACTCTACTCTTACCCACGTTCACTCGAAGCTTCCTCCTCTCACACACTCTACCAAACTCAGACACTAGCCTACATAGCTTCTCCTCCGAATCCGCAACCAGGGCCGTATCATCAGCAAATAGCAACTGGCTCAAACTGCCATCTCCGCCCATTCGCTTCCAAGAGTTCCAAGCCACGACCCAGCACACTCGCGTTCACCTCCCTGACCACTCCATCCATATAGAGGTTGAACAGCCAGGGAGACATCACGCAGCCTTGTCTCAGTCCCACTTTCACTGTGAACCAATCATTCACCTCGCGCCCCACTCTGACACATGCTCGGCTGTCAGCATAGAAACTCTGCACTGCTTTCAACAGATGTCCGCCCACTCCATACAAACGCAACACCCTCCACAGCGCTTCCCTGTCAATTCTGTCGTATGCCTTCTCCAGATCCATGAAGGCCCAGAAAACATGCTTTCCTTTGGCAAGGTACTTCTCACATACCTGTCTCACTGCAAAAATCTGATCGGCACACCCTCTACCACTCCTAAAGTTACACTGTTCCTCTCCAATTACGCAGTCCGTACAGTCTCTAATCCTTTTGATCAGCACTCTCCCGTACAACTTACCAACCACACATAACAGACCGATACCTCTCGAGTTGCAGCATTCATTTTCATCTCCTTTGCCCTTATATAGCGGAACAATGGCGGCACTGCGCCACTCAATCGGTACCACGCCTGCCATAAAACACAAGTTCAGTAACCTCACCAACCATTCGACAATCGTTACTCCACCCATCTTCAGGCACTCGGTCGCAACACCATCCAAACCAGGGGCTTCCATCACCTCCACCGCCTCCTGCACCTCTTCCCTGGTAATGTTCTAAGCAAAACAAAAACTACTGGACAGTGCATTGGTCGGTGCTTGAGAAGCAATACAAAGCGCCGTGGCTGTGGATTAGTCAGAACCAATACTCAGTGGCTAGGCAGTGTATTAGTAAGCGCTTGAGAAGCAATACTGAACGCTGTGGCAGTGGATTAGTCAGTGCTTCAGAAGTAATACTCAAAGGCTAGGCAGTGTATTAGTCAGTGCTTGAGAAGCAATGCCGAGCGCCGAGGCAGTGGATTAGTCAGTGCTACAAAAGCAATACTCAGAGGCTAGGCAGTGTATTAGTCAGGGCTTGAAAAGCCATACTGAGCGCCGTGGCAGCGTAATTTTCAACGCCAATGCACTGTAATAGTAAACGTCAGAGTCGTCAACCGGTGTGCTGTTCCTCACCTCGTCTCACTCCTCTTTTCCACCACAGGTAACGGTACCTGCGTGCGGTGCGGCGGGCAGTGCCTCGAGTGCTCGGGCGAGGGCCACTGCACCAAGTGTGACCACAGCCTGCTGCTGCATAACGGATCCTGCTTCACCACCTGTCCATTGGGGTACTTCGAGACGCAGGACAATAGGTCAGCATACGCCAAAACATACTTCAGCGGCAACAGAACGTGATTTATTTTTCAACTCGCTGTTAAAAAAAATCATCGTGAAACATTCATCTTCGGATCAAATTTAGCAACGGAATCTCGCCAGTGTGTAAAGTAGCGGAAGAAAAGTTGTTTATGGTTTGTCTATATCGGGAAAACAAATTATTCTTTTCCCGCGTGAAATTTACCTTAATATAATATTATGTTTGGTATTCTGCATTGGCGAAGCTTTTGAATATATATTTTATCAAGCTAACGGTAAATTGTGACAGATTTTGTTATCGCAGATAATCATCTTATGACCAAATTGAGCATATTGTCTCGCCTACTACTTGTGTTGGGACTTCAACGAGTCGTGCCTAACATTTCTCTCTCTGGCAGGTGCGACCAGTGCAGTGAGCCATGCGCGTCGTGCGTGGGCGAGGGCACCCACCACTGCGCCTCATGCCTGGCAGGCCTCTTCCTCAGCCGGGGCAAGTGTGTCCACAGATGCCCAGTTGGTGAGTGCTGCTAAGAATTTATTGTTAAATAGTTCTTATATAAGTTCATAATTTTGTGACACTTTATTTACCGCATTGATTTGCGGCGTTCTAAATCATTTTGATTTCGCAAAAAATAGACAAAACCTCCTGCTTACTTAACTCGTCGTCATTTTCTACCATGAATGTTGCATTTTTTAAGCACATTATGTAGACCTAATTGCCCTCTACGACGCTGTCCACTGCAGAATTGCCTCCTATTACGGGACGTATTGTTTTACCTATTCAGGCAATCAAACTCACAAACCACTTCACCTTTTCATGAAGCAATCGGTTATTTATCTTTTTTATTTACTTTTTTTCCTCTATATTTAAACGGACTTGGACGTATGCGAATCACATAGGTAATAGTTCTTCTTTGACAATCTTCCCTCATCTATTCTCTCGCAGTCCCAAAATACATACATTAACCTCTCATGAGCTTCATCCTAAATATCACCTCTATTTGACATTAAATGAGGGCTTCGTTCTGCGTGCAGGCACGTACAGCGAACAAGGCACGTGTGTCGCCTGCAAACCGGGCTGCTCCTCGTGCACTGGCGACACCTGCAACACCTGTACGGCGGGATGGCGCAACAAGGCGGGCACGTGCGTGGTACACAAAATCGACAGGTGTTCTTTGAGTAAGTGAGGGCGGCGTGTGGAAAAGGGATATCTCAAGCCGACGGGTTTTATTCGTGTAAGTGACGGCAGCGGGTGGTGATGAGGTGGCTCAAGCCCGACTGGATTTTTTTAGTAACTTAGAGCAGCATGTGATAAAAATATAGTAGCTGCACAGGTGTTATATGTGTGGGTGATGAAAAGGTAGCACAAGCCCAACAGGAGTTTTTTTTACTAAGTTAGGGCAGCAGGTGGTGAAAAGGCAGCACACGCCTAACAGGTGTTATTGGAGTAAGTGTTGGCAGCAGGTGGTAAAAGATATCACCAACCAACAGGTGCTCTATTAGTAAGGGTCGGCAGCTGGTTATGAAAGAGTATCGCAACAAGACTTGTGCACTAGGAGTAATTGAAGGCAAAGGGTGGTTAGATTGCAACAAAAGCCTGACGGATGCTATATGAGCAGTCGAAAGCAAGTGATACGAGTTGCCCACAACAAAGCTGGACAGATGCTGATTGATCTTGCTGGGAACAGGTTCTGTGAGTGTCTCAACATTAGCTCCATTTGATCGCATGTATAGTTTGTGTTAGTTTTGACATGGACTAGGTGCGCGGAAAAAAGAGAAGTTGCCGCATATGTCGAGTAACAAACAAAAAAAAATTGATGGCAAATTTATAGCTAAAAAATTACATTCTTTATCCAATTTATTACATAGAGAGGATGGATGATGGGAGATTGGTATAGAGGATGATGAATGCGGAGGCGGATGGTCGCAGGCTTAGAGGTAGACCGAAGTTTGGGTGGATGGATGGTGTGAAGCAGGCGTTAAGAAGGAGAGACATGAATGTGGAAGTAGCGAGAGAGCGTGCAATGAACAGGCGCGAGTAGAGAATGGTTGTGAATGGTTGATTTTGACTCTGCTCTGATAGGCTTTTCCGCCCTTGGCATCCAGTTGTCAGGATGCTCGTGGGTGGGGGGAGCCCGTTTATTATGACGCGGCGGAGGTAAACAGTGACAACTGTCGGACCCTGCTGCTGACAACATATCCTCGGACCGCACTCGTGACCCAGAGTATGTGTTGCGGGGTTACCGGCCGGACTCCTTAGCAAAAAAGGGCTAAGTTGTGTGAGTGTGAGCGTATGAGGGTGTGAGGTGCGCCTTGCCGTCGGCCACCCCCCTTTCTGGGGGATGCGGCATAGTGTCTGTATCTGTATCTGTATTATTTATTATCACGGTAATTCCATCTACTTATTTGTACTTACAGAATCTAACTAACAAATTTTAAAGATTTAAAGAAGTTCAAATGTATTTCCGGAAGAGACCAGTCATAGTTTTTATCATCAAACATGGGGCAGGTAGTTCAGCATTCAAAGATTCTCTTGCGAGTTTTTTTACGATCCACATCTACGCAATGAATTTGAAGATATTTTATTAGACATCTACTAATAACATCAATCTGATGGTTGCCGTTGCTACTTCCGGAAAGGGTTTCGACATCCCATTTTGTTTTCAGGACTGCGCTCTAAGTTTGTTCCGTTCAAAGACGAAAGCTTTGAACTTACCGAGAAGACGGAATCTCAGGAACGTAGTTGGATCGATGACCAGTCAATCTGGTGGACGAACAGTTGTGGACAGAGCATCACCCGACGACACAAACCTGACAGCACGACTAACTGACGTCTGTTTGGACTTGTTTCCTCCACTAGACTGTACACTGCCTTCGCTCGACCTGAGTAGGTAAGGCGACGTTGTTCCAGACGCGAAGAAAGACATCAGTGACTAACAAACATTTGTACATCAAATGACATCCAGAAAATGCGTATTCCTCTGTATCTATAGTTCATGAACTTGGGGCAGGGAATCGTCATTTTTTTAGCACTCAAGAATTCGTCAATGGGGAAATGTCTCGTAAAAATTATATTAAAAATACTTATTTTTCTAATCATGTCCAGTATGGCTATTCTCTGCAATGAACAGTGGAATAATGTCGGGAAGCGACTCATGTAATACATATTACTTGTCTGTTAGAAAAAACGGTAAATAGTGTAATTTTGTTTCTTCATAAAACATTATTACATTGTTTTTTTTGGTAGCAATATAACATTGCTAAGACCTTAATCTTCAATCATTCTAACATTTTTGACTCATCAGCAAATTAGTTCACCTAACTATTATTTTTAGTCTCTCTTGACTTTGTGTATGTTCAAATCAAGAGGTAGCCCACTCTGCATTGGTGGTCAGTGAACATCAATTTCTCGTAGCATTTGGATAACGTGAACCTATACACTCAAGTATCAATAACAATGCATGGTAAAGGTCACATTCTTCAAGCTCATTTGCTATCAGATATTTCACATCTTTCACCATATGCAGCTCTGTGACCCTTGGAGGCCACTGCACTCCTGCTCGTTGTCCCAGCCACTGCTTATCAAACCAGGCCTTCCTTGCACACCGTCCCCTAACCTCCTTCTTTTCCTCCAGCCCAGTTCGTCAACGTCACGAGCCGCACATGCGATGACTGCCACAGCAGCTGCGCCTCCTGCTCCGGCGCCTTCCACACCGACTGCCTGCATTGCGCGCAGCCTCGCGTACTCTTCGTCAGCACCTGCCTGCAGGTGTGTCCAGCTGGCTATTTCGCCAGTGCCAGCCGCTGCCTGCCGTGCCCCGAC
This sequence comes from Gammarus roeselii, assembly GCA_016164225.1. Classification (NCBI taxonomy): domain Eukaryota; kingdom Metazoa; phylum Arthropoda; class Malacostraca; order Amphipoda; family Gammaridae; genus Gammarus; species Gammarus roeselii. The sequence continues at coordinate 5,385 of SDVV010001952.1, forward strand.
ACTTGCACCTCCTGCACCAGCTTCGACACCTGCTCAGCCTGTGCGCCTCGCTTCCTGCTTTACCAGCAGCGCTGCGTTCCCTCCTGTCCTAACCGGTGAGACACTAGCACAGGCGTGCTTGCATGTGGGTACCGATGAACTACTTTGCTCTAACAACAGGATAGCTTGTATGTCTCTGCCCCGTCTGCAATGGATGTAAGGATGGACTTTCAGTGTATGTACAGATTCTATACAGTAGCTTGTTACGTGTTAAAAGTTGATATCATTTTGTTATGTCCTGTTCCTTGCAGGTTTTTCCGCGATCGTGCTGAGTGTCAAACTTGTGCTCCCTCGTGCGCAACCTGTTGGGGTCCGGAGAGCAGTCAGTGTGCAGACTGCCCGCCAGGACACCTACTGCAGGGATCCCAGTGCTACGCCTCCTGCCCAGATGGCTACTACGCTGACGGGGGAGAGTGTCGGCCCTGCTACCACAATTGCAACACCTGCAACGGTGCGTTGGGAGGCGGTTATCTAAGAATATGACAATGGCCTAATTTCTTTTGTAGCTTGTCAGTACAACACATGCCTTCTCAGTCATGACGTTAAACTTTATTTGTCAGACTTTCGTAATCACATCTGACATGTGTGATCGAATGAAAATTAGTTCCCCTAATCTTTATTCAAAATATTCTCTTTAGCTCAATTCAAGTAAGTGACCATGTTCAATGCGAAGAAAATATTCAGTTGCAGTCAATAGTTACTTTAAGCACACACTATCTGTAACCAAACTGTCTTCTGTAGGAGCGGGGCTTGGTTCCTGTCTGTCGTGCCGGGACGGCTTGACCCTGGACGGAGGGCTGTGCCTCGAGTGTGGCTCCGGCCAATACTTCAACTCAAGCTTGCAGTCATGCCAGCCGTGCGACGCGTCGTGCCTCACGTGTGCCAGCCATCACTCCTCGTGCACTGCGTGTCAGAGTCCCTTGTCCCTGCACCTTGCCTCCGCCACCTGTCGGCCCTGCTGTACGGGGTCTGGCCTTGACAGACGGCCCTGCTGCGAGTGTGACCCTGTCACAGGTAGGATGACTGCTGACCAGGAGTAATGTTGGATGTCGTATCATATGTTAAGCATAATATTATTAGGTTGAAGTATTGTTTCATTTTTATTTCGGACAGATACATCACTTTTTTTCGCGCAGATACAGGTACAGACACTGTCCTTTGTACCGTGCGAAATTTAAAATACACAATCATTAGCAAGCACTAAGTTCATTCAATAACTAGACGTATCCTTTGACATGTTTCATTACCCTGTCATCATTGTATCATCCCCTCGTTCTTAGGCCAATGCTATGGATCAGCGTCAGCAGACAAGCGCCGCATCGCCCTGAGTCCTCAGGTGGAAGCCGAGCGGGCGTCGGCGTCCACAGGGCGACTGTTCGGCTCTCTCACCACCCTCACCATTGCTGCGGTGGGCTTGCTCAACGTGCTGCTCTTCACCGCACTATACTTTTTCGCATATGTGAGTGATTGGTGGGAGAGGGGGAGACCGTCACTGAATAGCTAGAATTGTTTCGTGTGTTATTTCCGGTAACAATGGTTGAGAAATTTTTCGCCTTTGAAATAAATATCCTTGTAGCTGTTTTCTTGAGAGCACGGCTGTTAGAAAATAGGTTTAATTTTATTTTTTCTTGTGCCAAGTTCTTTATTCTTCATTCTCCTTTTAGTTAACTAGCATGACGTACGATCAGTCCAAATTTCAAGTCTGTAGATTTCTTTAAAACGTCGTGACGGATGCGGATTACAAATTTTTAAATTAGGATGAACAACACTTCATTAAGGTAGCGCTTAAAATTGAACGAGCGAGTTATATCGGTTGTTGTTGACGTGGGTTGCCTTGTTGTTGTCGTTATTGTTGTCGTTGTAGATGAACTCTAGCTCCTCCTGCAGTGGAGGAGCCACGGCCGGTACATAGCCCGAAAATCCAGGTACCAACCGACATGGGCATGTTGGTAATGTTACTACCGGTACAGGCCCTATATTTGATCTACACTCCTGAGGAAGTTAATGATATCTCGTGGCCGTTCCCACCGATCACGCACCGACGTGACATTGTGATTGAGCTGACGGGTGCAATGGCTGGGCCCGACGTCATGACGTGCTCGACCGTATTGGGTGAATTCCTGCACCACAGGTGCAGATTCGAAAAGGCGTTCATCAGTCTATGTTGGCATGTACGCACTTTAGCCTCAACAGATGAATCCTGTCTCCCCTGAGCAATAGATACTCATCCACGTCACTTCCGGTGGGCAAATCTTGAGGACCGTGTTTGCTCTACGGTTAGCCAGTGTAGAGCCACTGAGTTATGTGTGGTTCGGTGGGTTTGACGTGGGTTCAATAGATGGGGACAAGCATGGGCCAGGTTCACTATCTTGTTGAAAAATTGTGTCCTCCTCCTATCAAGATGATGTTTGAGAGAGGACCTTGGTTTCCTCACGCAGGTGTGGTCTGTGTACAGCCCGTTGCGATGCATAAGGCAAAATTCTGTATTCTTTGTATGGAGTTAATGCGTGTGGGAGCAAGGTCAGATGACCAAGCAGTCATTGCGTAGGAAATGATTTGCAAAATTAATTGTTTACATAGTGTTGTAATTGATACCTTCTCTATAAACAGTAATGACCTAAGCATGCTGTGAGTTGAAACAATTCCGGAGACTAAGGATGATTTGTTGATGACTTGATGCAGCGCTGGCTGCTGGTTTGACGTTCGGTGCCAGAAGGACATTGACTCCAGTGCACTAGAAAGCCTTGACACTCTAATCTAATCGATACCTTAGAGTATCACGTTAAATCTAGGTTTGGCTTTAGTGCTGCTGTTGTTTGTGTGTAGTTTGAAGGCTTTTCCCGTGTCATAAGTTTCTCCAAGGATCGTGGTAGTGGGACTGTGCGATATCGGAGTGTTGTTGAGTGTGACCTGATGGTGGATGCGGTGTTCTCTAGCGTCTGATGTTAATAATAGGAAGAATAACTCGCTTGTCGATACAATCATTCTGTCGTCCTGCAGCCAGACTTTAAGAGCGTACAGGTATTGTTGGAGGTGTGCAGCTGCGGTATCGTGTTTGTGGTGTTGTGTAATTATTTTGAGGTCATCCGCGTATGAACTGACGTAGGTGTTGGGTTGAGTTTGTATGGACAGGAGAAACACCATTGAGAAAATAGCGTATTTGAGATAGCTTGTTATTGTAGGCTGTGTTTGCAAGGCTGCCAGAGAGTAAATTATCGAGCCACTTCTTGGAGTAGGAATGGATGTGTGTTGAGTATCTTGTTCATGCGGACTCGTCTTGGAAATGTGTTGAAGGCCTTATTAATGCCAATGGCACATACCAGAGGGCGTTGGGCTGGCATCTTATCGTTCAGGTATCCGCGAGTGCTTGTGTGAGGTTGGTGAGGAGTATGGACGTGGAGCTTTATGTCCTGAAACTGTGTTGTGCGTATGAGGAAAGTGGGATATGAGCATTTATTTATTTTGAACAATCTCTCCAAAATTTTCTAGCGATTCGGAAGGAGAGAAATAGCTCTGTTGGGTTTCAGGATGTAATGATTTTCGCTTCTTTCCAGGTGTTGGGTATGGTGTGTGTAGAATGTAGAGGTTAAAGATATCTGTGAGAGTCTTGATGTCGTATTGACTTAGGTAATTAGGATGAATTTATTATATAACTTTAGAGCCCGTTGCTGATGATTTTTTTTTCTGGCTGATTTAGGTTATGGTCATGGCTGATGTAAAGGGAGGTTCAATGTTTGGGTGAATCTGTAATTTCTGTAACTGTCTGAATACCTTCCTATTGCCTGTGGCAGGTATGGTAGGCTGCAAGTGTCTGCATAGTACATCTGCTGGTTGATGGTAAGGTGTTGTGAGTGTTGAGTGGTAGGATTGCTTCATGAGTAAATATATATATGGTTTGTGTTTTGTCGTTGAGCCTCATGATAAGTTTCCATAATTTTGATGGTAAGGTTCGGGAGTTTGTATTTTGTCAGCACATCCCGATAAAAGCTCGTCTGCTGCTCGCAAATGTCTGCGTCTATTGCTGATTTAGGGTTTAAATCTGTGTGATTCCGCCGTTGGTGGGTGGTCTGTTACAGAGGGTGTTTGGCCGCTGAATATTATGCTTAATGAGGCTGAGAAAGTTGAAGTGAAGCCACGGACGAACCCAGCGGGCATGTGCTGATTGCCTGCGTTGTTGAGCGCGCCGTTGAAGTGTTTTCCGGCAGCGTCAAAAGACGTGGATTGAGTGATGTCGAAGTCGTGGAAAGCGATGTCTGATGACGTCGTATATTCTTCATATTCTGCCATCATTTACTTACAAAAATTATGAGAGGATTTGTTGTGGAATAGGGATCGACGTCGATGACTTACGGTAGGTGGTCAAATTATATGTCATGGTGGACTGCAGACAGTTTAGATCGAGATTGAGAGCAGAATGAGACGTCCGGAGAGGTTTGTGTACATTAGGGTTAAAAGTTTTCGAGTGGGTATGTCTGGGTTATTTATGTGATCAATGTGTCTAGTTGGTCAATGAAGACATTACCTTTCCGGTCAATGTTTCGTGTGGTTAGCCAGGAGTTATCGTGTGCGTTAAAATCACCTAGAACGAGGGTCTTTCGCTGGGGTCAGGCCCTAGACGCCACCATCGCTAGCAGCATCTTGTGACGATCCTCCCGAAGCTTGTCGGCTTCCTCGCTGGATGGGGTGTCTTTGTATCTTACTGACCTGCCTACACGTTGAAATTATTTTTTCATTTACCTCCCCACTTTAGAATATGAGTAGTTATGGACTTGGCTGTTATACGGCCGTCATACACAGACTTCCAGCTTTGATTTCCTCAATTTAGCTACTCTGTTCAAATGTCCGGTCATTTCACAGTTCATTCTCCGACTCAGTCGACTGTTCATCAGCCTGTTTCCTTACATGTCTACCTGATAGTCTAAATCTTTATCTATCTATAAATTTACTTCGTCCATTTACAAGTCTACTCCTTTGTCCATCAGCTAGTCTGTATTTTCATCCATCTGCCTGTCTACGTCACTCGTCATGCCAATCCGTTTTTAACCCATATTCGTGCCCTCCCCAGAAGCGATCGAACAGCAGAACCAAAGGCTACAGCGAGCGGTCGTCGCGATGTGGGGCTGATCTAGGCAGCGGCCACTGCTACCGCCGGCTGCCGGTGGCGGCGCCCTCGTCGCCCGCGGCCACCCTCATGCTGTCACCCCTCGAACACGGCGGGGGCGACTCAGACTGTGACGACAGCGAAGAGAATCATTTACTATACACCAGAACCTAGCCAAAATAGTGTATTAGGTCCTCGCAGGCTAGCAACCAATCTCGCTTGTTCTATTTATCGCGTATCTAAGCTAGGTAGGCTGGTAGGCAGGTAGAGCACTTAGTGTGGGGCACAATACTGTATACAAGTCGACATTTTTTGCAATAATTCATCTCCTGAAAACCAACACAAGTACTTGAAAAATGTATATAGATACAGCAGTATCGGGCCCGACACTGAGTGCAGTGCAGTCATCGGTACGTAGGTATAGATATGTAAAGTGAGGTGGCATAGGAGAAAAAGTTGTAATTAGTTGAAAGTTCAAAAATTCTGAATAAAGTGACTGTAGGGGTGGGTTTATGGTTGTAATGTGACTCGTGATCGCCGTCTCTACTAACAAAAAATCCAGTCGATGAAGTTTGGTATGCTGAATTGAAATCGAACTGGAATGCAGGGTTACCAAAACTACGCTGTGGAGATACATTTCGAGAAAAATAGCACAATATTTGTAAATGGTGTAAAATCCATTTGTACAAGACCTATTAAGATCCACACAGTGCAAAAATGTTTTTTTTTCTATCCGCACAAATAATTTGGCAATTTTGTACGAAACAAATTAGATGTGCATTTTTCCACTTGGTATATCAACAGTTAAGGCAAATCGTCAGCAAAAAAAATTGCTGGACTAATTGCCAGGGTTGAATATTCCGAGGTTTCTCTTGCCGTTGGTGTTAGCGGCTAAAGGCATTGCTATATTATTTCTCTTAGTACTGCACAGTGCTTTCATTTGCATGCAATATTTAAGAACGTTCTACTTTTCCCGCAAGCTGTACGCACGACGACAGTCTCATCTACTGAAACAAATTAAATCAGTTCATTGGAAGTTGTATGCTCTCAGTTGAATGAACTGTTATTATCTAATGTAGCGCTTACTATTCTATAAAGTTTGTCTGTCGATGTGGGCGCATCGACTGACTTCCATAAAGCGAAAATTCTTTGGAGCACCAATTGAAATACAGAATATTCTGTAAATAGTTCGGTCACAGAAACTATAGCTTATATATCTTTCTAACTCAAATATATATGTAGTTTGTGATATGAAACAAAATGATGTCAAATGGTAGTCAGCTTACTAAATGAGAAGTAGTTCACATAGTGATGATATTATTTTACCATGTCATCTTTCCTGAATAGATTTATCCCACGGTAGCAGGTTCGTTTGTTCTCTTCTATTGAGACGACGAGGCTCGTTTGTTCTCTTCAACTGCGACGACGGGGCTCGTTTGTTCTCTTCTACTGAGACGACGAGGCTCATTTGTTCGGTTCAACCGCACCGATGTGGCTCTTTTATTCTCTTCCACCGCAACGACGTGGCTCGTTTGTTCTCTTCAACCGCGACGACGAGGCTCGTTCGTTCTCTTCAGCCGCAATGACGTGGCTCGTTCGTTCCCTTCAACCTCGACGACGAGGCTCGTTCGTTCTCTTCAGCCGCAACGACGTGGCTCGTTTGTTCTCTTCAACCGCACCGACGGGGCTCGTTTGTTCTCTTCTACTGAGACGACGAGGCTCGTTTGTTCTCTTCAACCGCAACGACGTCGCTCGTTTGTTCTCTGCCACCACGACGACGAGGCTGAAGCTGGGAACACTTTTCCCAGAGTAGAACAAGATACACTATCTAGAGCAGTATCTAGAGACAGTATCTTGATACACTATATAGATACAGCATCTAGATCAGCATCTGGATACAATATCTAGAGCAGTATATAAAGCAGTATCTAGAGCAGTATCTAGGTACAGTATATAAAGCAGTATCTTGAGCAGGATCTAGATCCAGCTCTCCATACTGTATTTAGGTATAGCACCAGATACTGTATCTGTACTAGATACTGCTTATAGATACAGTATCTATAGCAGTATCTAGATGCAGTATCTAGATACAGTATCTAGATGCAGTATCTAGTTACAGTATCTAGATACAGTACCTAGAGCAGTATCTGGATACTTTCTTCAATTACTTCGTCAAAATGCGACTTCTTAAAATCGGCTTAAGCGGTTGTAAATGCCTCTTCGTACAGTATCTTGTCCTACACTCAGTGTTACAATTACAATTGCCATGTTGTAGATGCGTGCCCACTGACATACGTTTGTAGATTTTTTTTTACTTTGCGGAAAGCATGTACGAATAGTGAATAGTTTAGTGAGTGTCTTCTTATGTACGCTGTCAGGCTCTTTGTCTGCGATACATTACGGGGCACTGCCAGAGTATTTACGTCAGATCTTTCCATCCTCACTCAGATTTGTCATTGTTTCAGAAATTAGGTTAGTGGTTTAGTTTAAGAGTTGGAGAATCCTGAAAAAGACATCGATGCTTTGAAGTTGTTTCTATCGTTTGGAGGATGTTTCGAGCGCAAGTTATCGCTAGAAGCACTCGTTCATCCATTCACAAGGAGACTTGTACAATCTTTTGCAATACCAATATTGTTAAACCATTTTTATTTGTATGCCCATTGGTTCATTCACAATGCGTCAACCGCAAACCAGTCCGTGCCGTGACCACTTTGTGAGTGCTCTGAGGAGAATTACACAAGATATACTGTTTTGACAGAATCAAAATTCGTTCAACTTCAAATAGTTGCGCAGTAGCCTCCTGCGTTTGTGTCCCGAATTTCTAAGAGTATTTCTGAATTTAGGCTTTATGTTCTGTTCATTCTGTACTCCCACACACAAACAACGCACCTTTATTGTTTGTGTGTACTTAACTTGTGAATTCCATGCGTGAATAGTCACGTGACTGTTTTATCTTCGAATCCAACAGGCAATAAAATGCAAGATACTGAATCTAGATACTGTATCTAGAAGCTTTATCTAGATACTGTATCAAGATTTAGTATCTAGATACTATATCAAGATACAGTGTATAGATACACTAGTTCATTACTTCATCTAGTTTTACGAAGATGTGTTGGACAAAGTACTCTGAACAATTGTCTAGACACTGTGGGTTGGCCACTTGATGCCAACAGCCGCAGTTGATTGTAACTCTGTTGGCCATGCTCGGAACAGCTGTGTGTTCTATGTACCCTGTATGACAGGTTACTCTGTTCTCTAATGATGATAGAACTGAGTGAAGAAAAATAACGTTAGCTGCCATCGCCGCAAACAGCAGCGAAAGAAGCGGTCCCTCTACTATCTCATCTGTAATGTAGTCATTTATATATATGTATGATAAGCATTACATTATTATTGCTCTAGTGATAACCCACTCAATTATAATACTCGTTGTATCCAATTGTTAACGTAAGGGACGAGGGGAGGCGCGGAGACTGTGATTGTAAGCCATACAGCAGTTAAAAGCTGCATTTGATTATTATACGATAACATCATGAATATTTCAACTGAAGATGTAACAGTTTCCTCTTCCACCGTCAAGGCAAGGATTCTTCTGTTGTTGCGAGTGTCAAGAAGATCACTAGCTTACTGAGCTCAGCAGTTGAGCCTTTGTGCTGAGACACACAGTTACTGTCGAGGTCAGGTATGTGTTCTTCATCGTTGTTGTTTTTGTGTCTTGAATAGTTCGGTGCTTGAAAGACACATCGCACATTTGTTGAACACCTCAGCAACAACGGTCTTCACTCTCGGACGGATTTGTTTATTTCAGTGTTCCAACTCCAGCCATTCACCAATTATACTCCTATTTGAGTGTCGGGTCACTAACCTACCTGACCTGTGAGTGAACGCCATGACTGTTTTCGGGTTGTTGTTGTTGTTGCTTAGCCCCGGTTTCCACCTGCGGTAGGAGAAACCATGCCAGCGCACCGCCCAAAACCCTCAATACCCGCCGACACGCGCGTGTTGAGACAAAGGGAGGTGGGAGACGAGAAATGGATGTCCGGCTTAGTGGTGGGGTAGAGTGTTTTGTTTTGCTATCTGAATTAACTTTGTGGGTTGTGTGGCTGTTAACAAATGGCCACCCGTGTGGTATAATTTTAATTGTGGACACCAGAACATTGAAACTTGCAGCGTGTTCATGTCCCTCAGCCACACTGCCACGCACCAACCAGACGCGTGCAGGCATAACCTCATGTGGAACAGGAATGTTTTGTAGGGGAGAAATGATGGGGATTGTTCATTTGTCCAGGAAATACAGTGCACTGTATATGTCGTGGCTCTGGTGTCTTGGAAGTGTCGGTGGGCCCGAAGGCTGGGCAGTGCACAGGCTGCGTCCACATCGACACCGCAGAGATGGCGCACAAGGCGCAATCCCCACCGGCGAGGATGTTAAACAGGGTGGGTTGAGGGACTTTCGCTGGGAGCCTAGATGCCGCCACTGCAGGCAAGGCATCTTGATTGAGTTGGCCCGCCTAACTCGTGTAGGCTCCCTCGTGGGCGGGTAGTAGAGCTCTGAGGTCTTTCGGTGTCACAACAGAAAAGGTCAATGAGCCTATGGGCTACAAAATAAATATTGGAACTTGAATATTACGACAAATTATTCTTTCAAAAATGTGAATCGTACAGAATCTTTTGTTGGTGCTACGAAGACACTTCTCTACATCCAGACGTAGATAACTCAGCTGGCCACGCTGTGTGGCGTTGCCCCTTGAGAGAGTAGACCTTTTCGCGGAAACAGTTTTGTGAAATGTCGCGAAGAAACACTGCTCACAGAGTGTTTTTTTAGTGAAAATATTTTTGAAAATGTTCAAAACTTATTTCACATACAGTTGTAAATACTAGATGAAGAAATTACTACAACTTTAAAGGAAAATTGCGCGACAATGAAGCTAAATGCGTTGTATATGTATATCAATTTAATTAACGCATAAGTGAAGGACCCTTTCAGTAGTGCAATGTGAAGCAGCCTCGGCGGTTGAGATTCAGAAGGGGCTTCAGTCTTAGTTTAGTTCAGCGTGCTACATCAGAGTCTGTGAGTTTATTTTAATCTCTTCTGCATGTGCCCACATTGTTTTATAATTGTTATTCAACTTTTTATCTGTTGCTAGAGACGATTGATCGTCATGGTTGGTTTACTCATGTTTGCTTCTTTTCTCTTCGTATGAACCGAATTGCTCGCAACTGTAGCAAATGTTTTCTATTTGTCAAATTTGATCGAACCTTAGAGCTGAATTCACTTGTATTTGTTCATTCTTTTCATTACAAATAGATCACGAGAGTCTCTGATTAGTTGTTGTTAATCTTGTCCGCTAGATTTTTCGATCCAATGTTTGCGTGATGCCCACTCTTTTTTATAGATGTGTCGTGCCAAGCTATTTCTAGCATACAACTGCCCTTTAAAACTGTTATTGTTATGCTGCAGTCGATGATTAGTTTGAAATGATCTAGTATTAGATTACTGAACTTTTTGTTACGACCGAGTAGCTGAAGGTATCTATAGAGATCAAGCAGCCAATATCTTTTCATTAAAAGGTTTCTTTGTATTGCTGGTATCTATTAGAGCGCGTCTGGACGCAAAGGCTGCATGTGTTCAGTTTGAAAGATGTTCCTCTCACTCGGAGTTTCCAGATTTTGGTCTGATAGTTATTAACAGTTTTTTTATCAAACTGAATATTACAAATATGGCAGATCAACGGAATTGTCGCTGAAGGTATTCATCTACTGTTTGGAAATTGAACGAACTCTTTTGAAAGACTTTCAAGTAGTTCATTACAGTTCCAGTTAATCTGAGCGTACTTGAAAGCAAAAACAAAGCGGTGTCAATTATCACGGTATGAATACTGCAGTGTGAGTAAAGCATCGGGAAGAGCATGAAGCATTGATTATTCAGTGACCTCATGCTCTTTACAGATCAATTGATCGATTTTATTCCCTTGAACTTAGATCTACAGCCTTCAGTTCTTAGATACCTGACAGTTGTCTCGTCGACAAGTCGTATAATTTGTTTGGCAAATTTAGCCTGTAATATATTTAGGTATCGCACAGGGTGTTTGTAAATGATTGAGCTATCAAGACTATGTATATTAAATACAGTACTATAGGGTTATTAATGTCAGGTAATTGTGATCTCAGAGGTGGAAAAGTTCATTCAAAAATAGAGCTTATATTATGTAGTTTATCTCACCACATCTGAATTCAGTTCTTCTCGTGTATCGACTCAAAACACTCCACTTATCAAAGGCTGACGTCGTTTGCAGGACAAGATATTAATGTTGAAGACGCACTAATGAACTTGCTCTATCACTGTTTCACAACTACGCATCAATTCACTTTATTTCCTGTTGTTATTCAAACAAGAAAGCTGTACCTATAGGTATATATAATGCTATCAACGTGTGCAACATTTCCTAGTGTTATGGTTGATTTAGCTTTGACAGTTGTTAGGAAGAAAATGCTACATGATTATTCATTGGAAACTGGGCTAGGGCGGGGCAAGAACAGATATTGATTCCTAGCTAGGGTCCGCATCCTTTGATGTTACCTCTGTACTAGACACGTTTCCATGACAAAGCCTTCAAGTTCACTGTTAATAGTTTCCACCTAATGGCCTCACCGGAGGAACCTGCCACTGCTAGTGTGCCAACCCATGCGTGCACTAGGGCTATTGTACAAGAGAATGGTATAGTAGCAATCCTCATCAGAGTAGTGCGTTATGCTTGTTGAATTCATTACTTATGTCTGCAAAACAAATGTGTTGGAGGGTACTCCTGATATTACTGTGTGCTGCTATTGTGCGTTGGTCAAGAATGAGGGAAAATACATGAATCAATTTCCTAGAAGTAATTTTTTGTTTGCATCATTTTATTCCCCATTTCAGTTACTTCTTTCGTTACTCTACTTTGAATCAGTTCCTGTACTGTCTCCTGTTTCTGTAGCTATATTGATCGAAGCGGACCTAATAATGACAATGTCTCCTGTTTCTGTAGCTATATTGATCGAAGAGGACTGAATAATAACAATGTCTCCTGTTTCTGTAGCCAAGCCTTACGTAATGAGAGGACTGACTAGTGACTATGTTTCCCATTCCTGTATTTAAACTTTCCGTAATGAGAGGACTGACTACTGATTATGTCTCCTATTCCTGTCTCCTTACGTACGTTTGACTGACGCTAATTTTTTTAGTCGCAAAGTCTAGCTTTGCTGTCTTTTTAGTTGTGAAATAATAAGGCCTTTCTTTGCTCTGAAAGGAGTCAACGTAAAGATTCTGATACCTATGACTCAGAAGCAAATAAGTGTCCCATAAAGTTATCAGGGTATGTACTCTATTTAGGGTAGAACGTTCAAATTGTTTAAGATATATTTATAGAAGAATAGCTTGTTAAAAAACAATGTAGGTGAAAGAGCTATGCCATTTTGACTGTGGTTAAATTGATTTTTATTCCTGGCCATTTCATCGTTGTTGATGTTTTTTTTAATAATGTTCATAAAAAGAGAAAAAATCATTTTCATATTTCCCATTACCAAAATTAGTTTTTCTCGGTTATTTTTTTTTATTAGGAGCAAATGAACATTTGCATAGACTATCATTTGGTTATTGCTCAGTATTGTAAAGCCACATCTCTTTCAGACGTCTAAGGGTCATGTTAAATTCGAACTGAGAAAGACACAGCAAATCCAGAGGTATCTGTTAGGTTTCCTATCGTCTAATATATATCAACCAAACGGTTTTGTATAATGAAGCTTTTAATGGGTTAGAAAACGACATTTACTGTTTTGAAAAGCTTCCCTTCACTGCAGACAATGGGCTCAACATTTCAGTACTTCGGAGCTAACACTTCACAGGGCGTAGTTCAATCAACCCTCCTGTAATTCAAGTAAGAATTTGTACATCGTTTTCACAGTATTTTCTTTCAAAATAAATGAAGATGGGGCACCCCTTAGTTCACTGCTCCTGCTTGGTACAGAATCTTAGCAAGGGGCACCCCTTAGTTCACTGCTCCTGCTCGGTACAGAATCGTTGGAGAGGGCACCCCTTAGTTCACTGCTCCTGCTCGGTACAGAATCGTTGCAAGGGGCACCCCTTAGTTCACTGCTCCTGCTCGGTACAGAATTCTATAAAATAGACGAATGAATCTTCATGGACAATTCCTGTTCGTACACAAGATGACACTTGTTTATTCTGCTGCTTTTAATCCACTGGGTGGACGACGACACGCCGCAATCTCGAGTGGCATGGACGCATGAAACGCTCCACCGAGTACTTGTTTCTTAGTACTCATCTTTCTACTAAATAAATTTAGGGACGATGTGAGATATATCATTTAGAAAACGAAAAAAATCCCTACTATGACCATAAAGTCACTACTGCAATGTTTGATAGTCCGCCTATGATGATAATCTATAGCTATGTATAAAATATATCTAAAGAAGAATCTTTAAATGATAAATGTCTTTACGTGGAAAACTTTAATTGATTATAAAATTAGAAACTCGTGAAAGAACAAATAGAGTAAGAATTCATGTTTCATAATCCATTCTTTAGGAGGTTTAGAAGATGAAGGCTCTCAGGAAGCTGTGATTCGACTGTCTATGGAGTGCTTACGAGCTCACTCCAGACCACGTGTATATAAAATACGAGCTGGTCAAATTACTGTAATATAATTCATTTCTAGATTATTCTGACCAACTTCGCGTACCAGAACTGGGACAAAGTAATGTGGAAATGTAATTCGGTACTCTAACTTACCCAGCTGTGTATAAGAAAACAAAACGGCGTCATTTATTACAAAGTATTAGCATACCCTCCTTCCTCGTGAGTAGACTATGACATGGAAGGAGTTGCGTTCGAGGCCTCAAAATCGTTGTTGATTCCAGCGAAGGAGGCTGGGTAGAGTATTATTGCAATATTATGTGCTTAAAAAATTGTATACATTTAAATAAATAATTGTCAAGATGGTGTCGAATTTAATTGTCCTTGTTGTCAGGAATCGACGAGGAGTTTCCTCCCATGGCTTTAGGCTTAAGTAAGGCATATAGTCTGAGGTTCCGACCGTACGCTAAAAAAAGTCTGCGCGACCACTTTGCTGACCACCGTTACAGGTCAGCGGTAAACAGTAATGACCTAAGCATGCCGTGAGTTGAAACAATTCTGGAGACTGAGGATGATTTGTCGATGACTTGATGCAGCGCTGGCTGCTGGTTTGACGTTCGGTGCCAGAAGGACATTGACTCCAGTGCACTAGAAAGCCTTGACCCTCTAATCTAATCTACAGGTCAGCGGTGTTACTACGGAGCCTTCACACTTGTTACCCAGAAAGCCTTCATAGAACAGCGTTCTAGGGAGTTTCTCCGCAGCAGCTTCTACGACAGCCACCTCCTGAATGGTGATGTTGACCGCGGACGATTTCTCGTTGCATGATCGAACTGGTCAGTTCCTAAATAAGGTTGATAATGGTTGGTGCGTGTCTTGAAACAATGGTTTAGATAACCTAGAAGATCGTGTTCCTTTCAACACATATTGTAGGTGCACTAAGTTCAAATAAGATAAATAAGAAACCTTAATCTTGATGTAAGATCAAGTGAAAACGAATGAAAAGCCACAATGCTTAACTAATTTATTAAAATGTCGAAATGTTTGGACAATACTGTGTCCCTCATCAGAGACAAATAAAACCTAAATTGTAGAAGGAAAAAGACAAGTTCTAGAATTACAAGCTCAAAATTTGAATCCTAACGCCCCCTTATCAGGAAAAAGGTCATCTACAAATGTATTAAATGAACAGGGTAGAGAACCATCGCAAGTTTGGACGAGGAATATTGTTCATTATTTATCTGTGTGATTTAGGTAAGATGTCTCAAGTGCCTGCATCGACCGAACAAATAACAGGCATTGTAATCGTGGTTGATAGCTTTTTGATCAAACTGGATTCCATTTGTAACCTTTCCTGCATTGGTTTGGATTAACACTTTATTTCAGTTTTTTAGCATTTCTTATTTCGTCGTCTGTATTTTTTATCTGTGCCCTTTTTTCATGGTGATAAATTTTGGATTGGTTATTCAATTACGTATCGTTAGATGCCCGCAGGGGCCCTAGGTGGACTATGCGGTGTGTTAGTCCGCCTAGTTCGACCAACGGTGGGAGAATTTACACTCCCGGGCGCCTAATAAATGTCCCAGCCGAGCTAGGCGTTTTTGATGGCTAAATAGTGTCATAATGTTGAAGTTAACCTCAAAGTGTGAAAGTCTTCAATGTCACTGTGCGTGGAGGGGACGAGGCGAGTCGAGGCAGGTTGAGGCGAGTGGAGATGAGTCGACTGGGGAGGCGATGAGTCGAGACGAACCGAGGCTGGTCGAGACTAGGTGGCCCGAGGAATGCAGGGTACTCGTGGGACTCACGGGACTCGAGGGACCCGGGGGTTTTGGGAACCAGGGGGACTAGGAAGACCAGGAGGATTTGGGGAGACCCACTTGTACCATTCTGAGGCCCTTTAGAACACCATTGAGACTCTTTGGGACCCCCTTGATAAATTGTGGGACCCTCTCGAGGCCCCGCTGAACCATGTGACACCTGCTTCCCCCTCCCAACGCTGTAAAACCCGCACTCAGAAAAATGTATATATGTGAAATGCTTGAGTACAACAATTAGCTGTTACAGTCCACAGATTACTGGCACAGAGGGGGAGAGCCACGTCGAGGCTGGTCGAGATTAGTCGAAACATGTTGAGGCGAGTTGAGTTGGGCCCGACGAGTCAAGACTGGCCAAAATGTTTCGAGACAAGCCGAGACGAGCGAACTCGAGGGACCCGGGAAGCTCGGGGGACTTGAGTTACTCTCCGGGACCCATCGGGTTCTTTTGGGACTCGAGGGAACTCTGCCCCCCCCCCTCACCATATCCCCCTAGACAGAGTGTGATGTCAATAATCTGATCAGTTTTTGAGCCCGTGATGTACCTGCCCTTTCTATCCTCTTCACGATCCACAATTTTGTCATCTAAAATAATGCTAATGTATTTGTGCGAGAGTTCCTGTTCGTGATTTTGTGAATAAGTGTTCTTTCAGTCTGTGTTCGCCCGCGCGTGCATGGACCATTTGCTATTTCTGTGGTTGACTTGGACCGCGTATCTATAAACTTTGTGATGCGTGGCGGTTGGAGTTGATCTGATCCGTGAAGCCGTAGACCTTTTACCAATTTCGACGATACTATCTGTGAGCACGTATTACTCATGAGGTTCTGAGGGGTTGGAGGCGGGGATTCATTTCGTCTAAATTTTTATCTTACCTGAATAAATAAATTGTACTGTAACTGAACTAGACAGCGTAGCTGTGAACATTGTGTTGTGTTGCTGTCGGAGCTTACTCTGTCCGTGTAGCCGTAAACCTTGTACCAATCTCGACGATGCTACCTGTATGCACTAGCGTGCATACATATTACTCTTAAAGTTCTTAATGATTAAAAGCGGAGATCAATTTCGTCTAAACATTGTTCTTATGCGCACCAGAGTGCGTCTGACACGAGTGAAATTTGCAAATCGTTCTACTCTGACAACGTTTTTTTTTTCAAACACCAAACTTTGCGAGTCTACTGGAATCCATGATCGTCGAGCCCTCCGGGGGAGTCTGTTATGACTCGCGTTGAGGCTCCGATGGAAATGAGGCTTAAATCAAATCTTGCTTTGAATTTGACTTGAACAATACTCTAGCTGAATCCCAATTGATACGATGGTTGTTGTTGTTGCTCAACCCCGACTCCCCCTGCGATGAAGGAGTCACGGCCAGCGCAGAAACCCGAGGCCCGGGAACCCACCGACATGTGTGTGTGTGTTGGTAGTGCTACAGCTGGCCACAGGCCCTATGTTATGCCACACCCCTAGGGTAGTTGATGCTGTCGCGCGGGCGCTCCCATAGATCACGCACTGACGTGATGTTATGGTGGAGCCTGCAGGGTGCGATGGTTGGGCACGGCGTTATGACGTGCTCGACCGAATCGGGTGAACCCCGGCACCGCAAGCAGAGATCGGAAGGAACATTTCCCAGTCTATGCTGATATGCCTGCAGGGCCGTGTGGTGCCCGCACCGCAACCTCGACAGGGGACCCTGTCGGTATCCCTAAAGGGACGAAATATTGCGCTATTAGTTTTGGCAACCCTAACGTAGCTCTTGTGCTCCCTAACGCGTACTGACAAAGATTATCCTGCCTCACCCACGTTAATGAGCTCACAATCACTGCACGGAATAATGAAGTAACGCAGTTAGGAACGGACAAAAAATTTGGTTCGGAAAGAAAAAGTTGTTTATTGAGAGTTACAAATTTATAAACAAAGGTACTGTTGAAACTCATGAACAAAGATTTCATAAAAGTAGAGTCAGCAGTGTACGGTAATAAGACAATATTAGGATTATCAGATTCTTCGGCAAAATCTCGCGGAAGTCCGAAAAACTTGCGTCTGGCTTGTGAAAGAGCAGTGCCTATGAATTTATACTGGTAAGCCAGTTTGCTGAGAGCTAAAGAAATATCGGAAACTTTATTAGATAAAAATTGAGGATCACATAGTCTGAAGGCACGAAGAAAGAGGAACGAAGCAGTGGCCGTTTTAACATGTTCCGGATGCCAACAGTATCAATAGTGCCAGAGTGAGTATAGTTACACGAAAGATTGAAAACCTAAAATGTTGGGTTGAACGTTGTAACAAAATATCAAGAAAAGGTTGTTTATTCTTCTGCTCCTACTTCACAGTAAATATAATGGAAGGAAACAAACTGTTTCGGCGGCTTACAAAATCTTCCATAGGTTGGTCAGATGGCCAGAGTGCAAAAGCATCATCTACGTACCGGAGCCCCAATGGAGGCTGAATTGATTGATTTGGGCCTCACTTCCACCAGAGCCTCAACGTGAGTCATAATAGGCTCCCCCGTAGGGCGCGACCGTCGTTGGTTTAGGTAAGTCCGCACAACCTCGCGTGTGAAAATATTAGCTTTGTCAAAATGAAGTCAGTACATATTTTAATTGTGGCATATTCGCGTATTAGCGCGTACGAGAGTGTATAGAGTTAATGCGTATCTTCGTAAAATGAGTAAATGTTTCTGTGCGTAGTGAGGTGGAGAGACCACCTCATTCGCACAGGTGTTTTAGGTTTAGACAGCTTCGCAAAGTCCGGTATGTTTTCCGTAAGCGATAAGCTTTTTACGGTAGGTTGGGTCCGTGAGTAGGCTTTGTAGGTTGCGCGGGGGATCTAGGAACGCTCGTCGGGCTGCCGCGAATGCGTTGCAATCCATCAGTAAGTGTTTCACGCTGATAGCCACTTGGTGGCAACAGGGGCAAGGTGGTGCGTTTGGTCCTATGTCGACATCCATCAGGTGGTTGTGAGTTATCCACGTGTGTCCCGTGCACAAGCGGTTGATGAACACATGGTCTTTTCTGTTGGTGAACTTCGTTTCCCATTCTCCGACTGACGGTTTGCCTGAAAGCATCTTTTGTCCACTCTGCTGCCACATTTCATCCCATCGGGATGTTATATGGGAGTTGATGATAGGGAACCAGTCCCGGTAATGTGTTGCAAAAAATTGTTCTTGGTGAGTAGATGCAA
>SDVV010001953.1:0-24148 GCA_016164225.1 Gammarus roeselii
TTGCCACCAAGTGGCTATCAGCGTGAAACACTTACTGATGGATTGCAACGCACTCGCGGCAGCCCGACGAGCGTTCCTAGATCCCCCGTGCAACCTACAAAGCCTACTCACGGACCCAACCTACAGTAAAAAGCTTATCGCTTTCGGTAAACATACCGGACTTTACGAAGTTGTCTAAACCTAAAACACCTGTGCTAATGAGGTGGTCCCTCCACCTCACTACGCACAAAAACATCTACTCATTTTACGAAGATACGCATTAACTCTATACTCTCTCGTGCGCGCTAATACGCGAATATGCCACAATTAAAATATGTACTGACTTCATCTTGACAAAGCTAATATTTTCGCGCACGAGGTTGTGTGGACTTACCTAAACCAACGACGGTCGCGCCCTACGGGGGTGCCTATTATGACTCACGTTGAGGCTCTGGTGGAAATGAGGCCCAAATCAATCAATCCCGCAGCTGTGGGTCAGGTTGCAGCTACGCTGCAACCAGCTTTTTAACGCGAAATCCCTCCAAGTATCCAAGTAAGCAAGAAAAATTAGCTATTTTTTTTTGGTTTGTGATTGTCGGATAACGTCTTTCCAATCCTGTTGAAAATGTTCTTCTGGCACCGAACGTCAAACCAGCAGCCAGCGCTGCATCAGGTCATCGACAAATCATCGTCAGTCTCCGGGATTGTTTCGACTCACGGCATGCTTAGGTCACTTCTGTTTATAGGGATATAGGAAAAGGTCACAAATTTGTCGTACTCAATGTGAGCAAAGAAAAAGCTGGTACTCCGGATAAGAGGAGTCTATCGGTAAGTAAGATTAAGTATGATCAATTCACAACAGATCAAATTTCAGCTAGGAGGCTGGCTTCTCGAAGGTAGCTGAGAAGCGGTTCCGCACTGAATTGCCTCTGAGGGAACTCAGTAAGCATTCGGCGGAGTGTATTAGGGAAGTCCAGGAACCGGCTCCGGGGGAAGTGTGTGCGTCGACATTCCGTCCATGTGGGGCACTATGCCAAGACATGGGCTATTGTAAGAGGGACTAGACAGTCCCTGCAGTATCAGGGTGGCGACGCCTCCATTAGGTGTCTGTGCGTTAGTCTGCTATGTCCAATTCTCAATCGGCATAGAGTTACCTCAGTCCGTCGAGATCGGTTGCTTGATGAGACCCAGGGTGTGAGTGTGTCGTCAATAGTACACAATTCATTTTTCATAGGAATATCAGACCATTCCATGTTCCATTTATTTCGCACAGCTCTTTTAATCGCTTGGTGAAAGTATTTTTTATGGGAGTGGAAGCTGATCAGCTGGGTCAGGGGCCGCTGCATCTCTTCGCGCCGCTTCATCCGCCCGCTCACTGCCCATCCCCCCATAGTGGCCCGGAACCCAGCACAAACGAACGTTCTTGTTCCTGAAGGACAATCGCACAAGCCAGCGCAAGATTGCTGATACACAGGGTGGCAATTGTTGCAGATCTCCAGGGTTTGAAGCGCACTGAGCGAATCACGAAAGATTGGGACATAGGCATCTGGAAGAGTATCGGCCGCCGAGAAAGTATCGGCAATGGCCGTGAGTTCAGTAGTGAAAACTGACGCTGATAGCGGGATTCTTCTAGTGACGACGCGCCTGGGGAGCACCGCTGCACAGCCCACAGCATCGTCGTCTTTTGATTTATCAGTGAAAATATTCAAGCTACCGGCGTGAGGAGTCTCCGCGTAGGTTATACAAATAGTTCAAAAAATTTGGGGTGCAACGTTTGCCCCTTTTGGCCAGTAAAATAGTGGGAGCAGAGCATACTTTCTGGTATGCGCCAGATGGGAATAGCATCTCGCGGGAGAGGGTCCTTCATGATGTCTGGTAGCCCAAGCTCAGCAGTGAGGAGCTCGATGCGTTGTGATTGGAATGGTACTGTCTGATTGTGGTACACGTAGGGGAGAGGGTGCGAGCGAGAACATGGCAACAAAATTGGAGTTCAATTTGTTCTCGTCGCAGGGCAAGACAACGCTCACCAGTTTCACAAAGAAGGCTGACGATAGGGAGGAGCAGAAAGCTCCAGTACCAGGGCGAAGGGCGGCGTTGTGAACTGGTTCCAGTCTCTTTAGAATATTTGGTTTCGCGGAGCCATAGACCGCGCTCCCGTAGTCCAGTTTGGACCGGACGATAGCTCTGTAAAGGCGTAATGATGTAATTCAGTCTGTATCCCCAGGTGAAGTGCGATGCGATCTGAAGAATGACAAATCGTTCTAAGCAGTCTATCTTAAGCTGCTGCACGTGGTACTTCCAGGTTAGCTTCTGGTCGAATATTAGTCCTAGAAAGCGCACTGTGGGTAGGAAAGGGTCATTTCTCCACAGAGTCTGAGGTCTGGTTCCGTGTGCGTGCGAGACCGAAGGATATGAAAAGCACATGTTTTGCTTTTATATATTTTGAAACCTCGAGATTCTGTCGAGGCAACCACCTCTGGGCAATTGCACTCTGTAGTTGACGTTGGAGTTGGGACACAACTGGCGCCGATGCGTAAATCATAAAGTCGTCAACGAACAGTGACCCATTCGCTGAGGAAGGGACCACCCCCGTGATCCCATTAATGGCATTCGCAAATAGAGTACACGAAAGGACGCTACCTTGGGGGACCCCCTCATCTTGGGTATGTATGTCCGAAAAGTGATTGCCGATTTTGGCCCGGAAGACTCTCCGCCGGAGGAAGTTCCGGATGAAAAATGCTAAGTGACCCCGGAGTTCCATCCGGTGGATCTATTGGAAGATGCCATAGCGCCAGGTTGAATCATATGCCTTCTCAAGATCAAAGAAAACGCAAACAGTCTGTTGCATGCGGTCCAAGGCACCTTGGATATTAGTCACAACGCGTAGTAATGTGTCTTGCGCTGATAGCATCGTTCGAAATCCGAATTGTAATGGGGAGAGGAGTTAGTCGAACATTCACAATCTTCTCCAGAACCTTTGCTACATACGAGGTGAGGATTATAGGGCGGTATCTGGTCAATTCATCGGTAGGCTTGCCATGTTTTGGAAAAAAACAGAACCACTGCGTCCCTCCACCGATCGGGATAAGAGTGGGTAGACCAGACTGTGTTGTAAATAAGACACAAGTAGAAGAATGCAGAGGGATGTAGGTGCCGGAGCATCTCGTAAGAGATTTGGTCTTCACCAAGAGCAGAAGGGTTTGAGGTGCGAATTGCACCAAGGATTTCTTGTACCGTGTTAGGTTCATTGCAAGGTAAAATGGAATTTATCGAGAAATCCAGATCCTTTTGTTCTGCAGTACGCTTTGTGATACGGAAAGCCGGGTTATACCCAGAATCCGAGCTGACGGAGAAGTAGTGTTTTGCCAAGAGTTCAGAAACCTCTTGCGGATCAGTGTGGGTCGTTCCCATCATCCCTATGGTTGGGGGGGGGGGGTGAGACCAGTACTTTCCCGTCCTTTTTCGTATGCGGGATCACATTTTTGACATGGGTGTGTACACATTAAGGGACGAAACGAAGTTCTGCCATGATTCTCTTCGAGATAGGATGCATGTATTTCGTGCTATAGCAGTTTCTCGCCTAAACGTAATTTTATCTGCTACTGCTTTGGTGCAGTATTATGTATCGGCGAGCGGTAGAAGTATCCTCAGAATGGTAAGTAGTGATGGTGATGAGGAAGTGGTCACTCCCGTAGGGCTCCTCCAGCACTTGCCAGGCAAGGTATGTGGAGAGGTTCGGGGAGCAGAAGGATAAGTCAATAGCCGATAACGAGGCTGTCTGGGTATGGATCTGCGTCGGTTCTCCAGTATCAAGGAGCGCAATATCAGAAGATAGAAAGAATGCTCCGACGTGCCCTCCACGTCCATCAGCTATGTCTCCCCCCTAGATGGGATGTTTAGCATTAGGATCTCCTACAAGAAGGTAAGGCGCATGAAGTTGACCAACCAGGTAAGTAAGAAGTGCGCATGAAAGTAATTCATTGAGGGAAATCTATATGTTACAAATAGTAACGGGGTGTTTGAGGCCCACTCTGTGGGCCTGAGCTTGCAGAGTTGTTTGTAGAGGGATTGGAGTGCACGTGATTGCTTGATTTACTATTGTAGCCAGACCAGTGCCCGGTCGAGCATCGGCAGTGGGCGAGATGAAGTGGGCCACTTGGAAAATATGGTTTGTACAGCCCAAGGAGTGTTAGGAGACAAACTACCATTGGACTGTAGGTTTGAGTTAGTTTCAATAGTTCAGCATAGTGAGCACGATATCCTCTAATGTTCCATTGAAGGACGAGGGTATCAGACGTTGTGGTTTAGGTTAGAGCAATTCCAGGTCTAGGCTCGAGTAAATAAGGTCTAATTATGTATCGCTCCGCGCTCGACGAGTATCGCTGGAGCTTCTCTTGTGGCTACGAGTCAACGAAAAACCATTTCCGTTTGGATCATCATCGTCCAGGTCGGAGCCAGTGCGCTTAGCGCTGGTAAGCGCCAAGCGAGTTTTACCGGTTTGAGACGATGGTGGGGTAGAGTGGGTATCACTCAGTATTGTGTTCGGCGTATTTCCCTTAGGATTATAATCTGGAGTGGCTGAGCGAGGTAGAGACGAAGGGGCATTTGGTGCCCTAATAAAGGCGAGCAGAATGACATCTGAGTTGAGTAGTAACCTGGTTAGTCTGCGCGGTTACCAAGAGGAGTCTTGGTTGGGCTTGGAGTAAGGCGGGTTTAGGCGTCGGTGACAGATCCCCGGTTTTTGCCTTATGTGACCGGCGAAGAGCGCCTTGAGGTGGTAGCGTTCCGTTATGTGGTGCTGCCTCCAATAAAGGCAAGTCGTCGTCCAGATTCAGGTCTGGGGCTCCCATTGCACCTCGATCAGCAATTGATGGATTGGGCGAGGTGGGAGTGAGGGAAGGTATCTCAGACGGAAGGATAAAAATACGAATTATATACACTTCCAACTACACTCCTAAAACTGACCTAAGCGCTTTTGCAGCAGGTTTAACTAAAGATTACGGAGTCACCAACGTTTCCCTAGCAAAATGGATCAAACCACGAAACATCCACACCATTGCATATCAAATCACTTACCCAGGACGTGACACACCGGAATTCATAGTAATCCCGGGCGAACAGGAAAACATAAAGAATTAACCAGTGGCGACATAGCCTGCAATGTGCAAGAAGTGCCTGGAAACGGCCGCGTCATCAAATACTGCTTTATTCCCACGTACCGCGGGGTACGCGACGCCCTCTCGCCACGAAGCAAAAAGATTAGCTACAGCCCCCGAACCACAGCTCGCCTCGAACAGAGCAGTGAACGACTTCTGACCGTCTTAACTGCAGCCGCGCCCAGCAAAAATCAAAGTGAGGTATACAACCCTCAGCTAACATGCCCGGCACCAGAACATCTCACAAGTGAGAATGTCGATCGCCTGCGCTGGGACGCGTTGAAAATCTTCAACGAAGAACTGATACTCGGAACCACTGGTCGACCATGCACCGCACTCGACTCAAATATCCCAACGACTACTACTCAGCCCATCATAATGTAAAAAAACTCCATTGAAGAGAAACGCACTCGCTCAAGAAGCAAACACAAAGATCGCACTCCCTCGTCCTCCTGAGCACTCACAGCCGAGAACACTGTGAGTCTAGAAGATGTTCTACAGAAAGCGGACGCTTTTGCGAACGCTCTCGATCTAAGACACCTGCGTCTCTTAGACACGAGCACCACGAAAAATCCTACAAACTACGCGACCTCTCCAGACCATCAAGATCTGGGCGTGAAACAGATCCAAAATAAACAACAACACAAACCAGGGACTTCGAAGCAAGAAATGGGAATTATTATTGCTAGTCTCCACCCATAAACCTTTGGTGGTAGGCCTCCAGGAGATCCAACTCCGTGACACAGCCAACTTCACAATCCCTCAACAAAGCATACACCGTTGCGAAGGTCACAATAATGTGACTGCACACGGCGGAGTGGCACTTATGATCCATCAAAACATACCTCACCACCTCCTTCCTCTGAGAACAGAACTCCAGGCTATCGCAGTGAAGATATGTATCTCAAGACCAATTACAGTGGTATCTATCTACTCGTCACGAAACCACGACCTAACGGAGACACTAATGACCGATCTGCTTAAACAACTGCATCATCCTGTACTTTTCCTTGAAGACTTTGACAGCTACCACGAAGTGTGGGGATGCGTGAGAACAGACCCCAGGGGAGTGATAATGGCGATCACCATAAACACTCACAACCTGGCCCTTCTCAACGACGGACAACCCACTCAGATCACCCTCGAATATCAAACCGCCATCGATTTATCAATCTGTTCCCCCACTTCAGCTCCCCAATTCGTTCGGGGAGTCCTGCAGACATCGCGGATGAACTAGTTTAGACTTTCAGCCAAATATCACAATCAACAAATTATACGGCTTCTTTCCAACATAAAAAGATCCCAAGAGAAAGTGAGCATATCGACTTCACTTCGGCAAATGAAGAATTCTACAACAAACTTATCTCCCTCCATGAACTACAATATGCTATCGACCACATGCGTGAAACCTCACCTGGGCCAGACCGAGTGCACATCAATATGATCAAACACCTTCCTGACAACGCTCTCCAGCACCTACTAAATGTGTTTAATACGTTGTATTCAAATTCTTTCTTTCATAATCAATGGCGGGAATCCGTAATTATCCCGATACCCAAACCCGGAAAATGTCACAGCTACCCGCATGACTATCGTCCCATTGCCCTAACTAGCGTCCTATGTAAGACTATGGGAAGAATGATAAACTACCTTGGAATGCATGCATGCCTTAACAACATCCAGTGCGGTGGCCGTAAGCGCCACTCCACAACGGACCACCTCGTACGACTAGAATCAGACATTAGACAGGCCTTCTCCCGAAGAGAACATGTGGTTTCCATATTTTTCGACGTTGAAAAATCATTCGACAGTACGTGGGAATACGGGATCGTGACGGATCTCCACCGTAAAGGTTTGAGAGGTCGTTTACCACGTTTCGTTCACCAATTTCTACAAAACCGCACCTCCAGGGTGAAGGTTGGCGACACTCAGTCTCCGTCAAATCCACAAGAAATGGGCGTCCCCTAGGGAAGCGTCCTCAGTGTCACTCTTTTTATCCTCAAAATCGATCAGTTAGCCGACATTCTTCCACTAGACGGAAAACTGCTCTCATCACTGTACGTGGACGAACTACAAAAAAGCTACAGACACCCCAGCCTCATAACAATTCAACATGAACTCCAGAAGTGCCCAAGCCTAGTCGGAAACTGGGCTTCCCTAAACGGAATCCATTTCTTGCCCTCTAAAACTGGAAGCATGCACTTTACTCTTGTGCCCGGTTTACACCTGAAGCCAGCCCTAGCGCTGCACACCACCCCTCTAGTATACGAAGAAACGATCAAATTCCTGTGTCTTGTGTGGGACCCTGAACACACCTGGCGACCCCACATCGCAGCCCTGGCGACTCGCTGCAGAAGGTCGACGGCGACTCGCTGCAAAAGGTCCAATAGGTAACATCCTTGAAGTTCTGTGCCAACATGGACACCGGAATGACGTTGTTCAGAGCAATAATACGACCGCGCATGCATTACGGAGCCGTTGTCTACGGTTCAGCAGCCAAAACTACTCTCGACCATCGCAAACAATGCTTCGCGTATCACAACTCGTCGCGTTCCGCTCCACCCCGATCGAATCCTTTAACGTGCTCGCTAACGAACTTCCACTTCCGCTCCGGCGAGACAAACTTTCTTTACAATACTAATTTAATACAAGGCAATCAGCAACATCTCCTACATATCCGATAAGCGCCTTTTCGCGGCTAAAAAGAATATATGCTCACTATTTTCCCTACGTGTGGACAACCTGTTGACTTCGCTGAACATCAATCGTGAAGCTATTTAGCCTTCTTTCTCCTACCGAATTCTTCAAATTAACACACCAACATGGATGATCAACCCACCACCGGTCAACCTAGACCTGCAAGTGTATCCTAAAGCAACTACTCAAATCAACGTGTACCGGCAGGAATTCCTAAGACTACTTGAGAAATAATATTTAGAGCACCGCCATATATACACAGACTGCTCCAAAACCGCGGACGGAGTGGGAGCCGCCGCTGTGTGCGTAAACATCCCACTCTCAGCCACACTGCCACAAGAGGCCTCCGTGTTCTCTGCGGAGCTTCACGCATTCGAACTAGCCATCTTTATTGCAGAAACAGATTGCTTCCCCAAATACGTCGTATTTTCAGACAGTCTGAGTGTCCTCACCCAGCTTTAAGCACTGCACCACGAACATCCCGTTCTTCCTAAAATGCAGCACGATCTCTTTGTGATGTCCGAGACGGGTCAGGCAGTTGAATTCTGCTGGATCCTCGGACTAGCGGGAATAAGAGGAAACGAATTTGCGGACTTGCTTGCTAAACTGGCATCTACCCACCAAGAACAATTTTTTGCAACACATTACCAGGACTGGTTCCCTATCATCAACTCCCATGTAACATCCCGATGGGATGAAATGTGGCTACAGAGTGGAAATAAACTGCTTGCAGTCAAACCCTCAGTCGGAAAATGGGAAACAAAGTTCACCAACAGTAAAGACCAAGTGTTCATCAACCGCTTGTGGGCGGGACACACGTTCTTTAATCCCCCGTGCAACCTACAAAGCCTACTCGACCCACCCTACCGTGAAATGCTTATCGCTGTCAGAAAGCACACCGGACTATAAGAAGCTGTCTAAACCCCAAACACCTGTGCAAGGGTGGTGGTCTCTCCTACCCATTACCCACAGAGATAACAATGCATTTACGAAGATACGCGTTAACTTTTTACTCTCTCTCACGAGCTAGTATGCGAGTGTGCCATAGTTGAAGTGTGTACATGGTTTCATCTTGACAAACTGATATTTGCGCACGCAAGGCCACGCGAACCCACCTGAATCAATGACGGTCGCGGCCTACGGGGCCTAGGTCGAAATGAGGCGCAAACCAAATCCTTGTATCGTGTTGAAGGTAGAGTGCTCATTATCTTTTACATTTTTTAGTTGTTTTAGGCTCTGAATGTTCCTACTTTGCTCCTCATCTTTCACCTCCACCAGAAGGGAGTCACTCTTGAGCTCACTGATGCGTTGTGGGGTCCCCCCAGTGCAGCGCGGAGTTGTCAGTTAGCTTCTATAGTATTTGTATCGGCCAGGCTCTCTCCCGAGATTGCCTTGACGGTGAAGAACTTAGTGAAGTTTTTATTTTGAAGAGTATTTTCAAGTATTTTCTGATTTCAGCTTATCATTCATGAGGTCGTACACGATTGCGGCGGCTTCTCTCGGGCATTCGTCTGGGAGCAGCATGTACCGCACCCGCGTCACGATCTTGTGTCTTGTTTCCAAAGTCCACCCCCACCAGAAGTGGGGAAAGGCTGCCGGGAATGGAGAGGGTTTACGTCCACTACCTGAGCGCGACCGCCGGGTGATAGCGGTGTTGAAGAGCGTCCCCCAGATGGTGACGCTGATACGTCGTTATCTTGCGAAAACCGTTGTTGTTGTTGTGATAGCTGTTGTTCAGACGAGTTGTCCATTGGAAAAGTCTGGGTCATCAATATTTGCTGAATTTCTATTAAAGAATCCATGAGAGTTCCTAGAAGCCCCCTCAACATGCCCACGCCCACCTCGGAGCGCATATAGCAAGTATTTTCTGGCTCTTTCAACGAGCACTGTGAGCTACGTGAGATTCGTTTCCCCTGCAACACTGTATTTCGACGCTTAAGCAGACCTTCCAACAGCTCTATTTCAGCAACGGGGTCGCTGAAGGTTGTCCCACCCCCTGGTCTACGACATTGCTGACGCCTGATGCAGTCATATCATTTAAAGCGTTATCCGTTGTCAACTTTGCTACTTTGACCACCTTGATAGTTGGCAAGTATAGATTCTAGAAAACATGCATGAGAAAAAAAAACGCATAAAGCATGAGAAACAAGAGAATATTAAACAGAAAGTAATAAATAAAATAAAAGGAAGACATCAAGCAGGAGAAGTGCTCAAGCTAAAATAGAGAGCGAATGATACAAAAAATTACAGAAAAACCAAACACTATGGGGGGAAGTTGTCAAGAGAAGAAGAAACAAAAATTAATGTAGTTTCAACAAAACAAACGAGGTAAAAGGAGTAAAGAAGTCGAAAGCATGGCCAGTAAAGGGTATAGAAGGAGAGATAGTGAAGAGTGAACAGAAGAAAGGTCCGAAAGGAATATAGGGTGTTCACCCACCCCGGTTGGATCGTGACCCCGTGCGACCCGTGAGTCACTAGCATTAGGGGTGGAGAGAGTGCTAATCAGGAGAATTAGAGACAGTCCGAATGGTGCGATTGGCGAGGAACAGTGTTGCTTCATGAGTAAAAAGATAGAAGTATGCCGATCAGATCTTTTTGTTCACCGTTAGACAAGTTTGTGCTAAGTACCTTACGAAGGTGAATGGTATGTTCTGGGCCTTCATGATACTGCAGACTGCCGACGACAGAGTTGGCAGGGAAGCGATGTGGAGGGTGCTGCGTTTGTATGGAGTAGATGGGAATTTTTTGAGAGTGATGAGTATCTGTGTTGGCAGCAGAACATGCGTCAGATTGGGGAACGAGGTGAGTGATTGGTTCACAGTGAAAGTTTGACTGAGACAAACAGAAATTGTCTGTTCAATATGTACACTCGTGTTTACAATCTGTACATCTGTAAACACGAGTGAAATGAGTCGAGGTTTTGAGCAGTTTAGTGCAAAGTTGCAGTCGAATCAGTTATTGTTCGCGGATGATACCGCTCTGGTGGCAAATCCGGAGAAGTTTGAAAGGGGGAAGCCCTGGGTTAGAGAAAAGTAATGAGACGTTTGAGGAATCTCGATACGAGCAGAATCAGTGTCTTTGTAAATGGAAAGTTATTGGAAGAAGTTCATTGTTTTATAGTAGCAGGCTCTCACATGGAGAAGACGGAATTCATGGAGACTGAGGGGAAAAAAAGGTTGAATGAACTGTTGGAGGATGGGGATTGAAGCAATGAGCGAGTTGTATGAGGGGTTAGTTGTACAAACTGCTGAAACGTAGTGGGCGAGAGCGGAAGAGACGAGAAGGTTGTATGATTTTGAGATGAAAATGTTGGAGGTGCATGGAAAAAGTGACGCGGAGAGATAGGATTAATTATTATTGATGCCGTTATTCGAATTTGAACGGGAATGGGGAGGAACTTCGTGTACAGAGTATATTCACGTCTTCTAAGGGGATTCCGGCACATGATGAAGATGAATGATAGGAGATGGTGAAAAGGGCCATGAAAGTAGGCCTAAAGGTGGACGTGAGGAGTGTGAGGTGCGCCTCGACATCGGCCACTCCTCTTCCTGGGAGATTCTGCCTTGTGTCTGTAGCTGTTGTTGTTACCAATGTAGTGTAGAATAAGTTGCATATATCACACGTTTTTTTTGTCAGTCCAGTCTCATTTTAATTTATTTTGTATTGCAGGGCTCTACGGCGTTGGTGGGCGCAGTACTTAGAGTCAACTGGCGAGATGGAGACCGCTCTACAATACTACGAGTCAGCGCAGGACCACCTATCACTCGTCAGGGTCTACTGCTACTGCAACAACCTGCAGAAGGCGGCTGACATCGCTAACAGATCAGGGGACAGGTGGGCCATATAGCATACGCTCACCGGAGGTGCAGCCAACCGTTCAAGATTGTTCGAGGGAACTGAGTAAGGCAGATGGAGTTTGCTGTTAACGGATTAGGTAGATTGAGTTAGTTGACAAATTTGGTAGGCTACAATGACCAACGTGGCGAGGGTTTGACCAACAGATGGGAAACAGGTTGATAGAACAAAATAACGGAGAACGAAATAACAAACAGAAAGACGTTTAGCGTAAGCATCTCTAATCTGTATCCTCTTCCACGAGCTGTTGGGATGAGGAACATGGTGACTAGAGCCCCTGGGCGGCTGTCCTTGTCATGCCGATCGGCTGCATGACTGAGTTACACGATGCTGGAGACAAGATAATCCAGGTCTGGGCTGGGAGTCATGCCCATCCGTAGGTAGATGTACGAAGCATCAGTCGCATCAATCTGTCAGGTGTCATAATAAGTCCTACGTTCCCGAGGTGGTTTGATAATAGTGAGGGGCTGGGGTTTGTTCTGTTACTCAGCAGTGAATACAGCGTGTCGGAAGGTCACCATGGATTATTTATTGTTGCCCAACCCCAGTTTTTCCTGCGAGGCCCGGAAACTCACCGACGTGTGCGTGTTTTAGTGTTACAGCAGGTTCAACGCCTTATATTAGGCCTGCACCACTGAAGAAGCTAATGCTGTCTCGTGGGGGCTCCCACAGATCACGCACTGACATGATGCTGTGGTGGAGCCTGCCGGATTCGGTGGCTTGGCTCGAACTCGTGACGTGTTCGATCGTATCGGGTGAACCCCGGCACCGCAAGCAGAGATAGGAAGGGAAATTTCCCAGTCTATACTGTTATGCCAGTAGAGCCGTGCGGTGCCCGCACCGCAGTTGCGACAGGTGGACCTTGTCACTCCTAGGCAACCCCAACTTCTCCTGTCCACCCCAGTCGGGTAACTCTGCAAGATCGTGTTGACTCTTGTGTTCGTCTAATGCAAGAGCTGTGAAGTGTGTGTGTGTATCTGTAGGTTCAGGAATGGTCGCGTAAAGAGATCCGAAGTGTGTTGCCGGTGGGTTATGTAGGTGTCGGTTGGTTGGACGAGGGTTCAGTTGGTTGTGGCAGGGATGTGCCCGGTCTAAAAGATGATGATGTTTGAGAGGGAGTACCTTGATTTCTTCATGCAAGTGCGCAATGGGTGTTGTCCGTGTACAGCTCGTTGCGATGCGCATGGCCGTATTCTGTAATCTTTGCAGGGAGTTAATGTGTGTGGGAGCAAGATCAGAGGACCAAGCGGTGTTAGCGTGGGAGGTTACGGACTTGATGAATTATTTGTATTGAGTTTTATTTATTCCTTGGGGTAACCGTATGTGGTTGTAGTTAGTGCCCGAGACACGTTCAGTCTGGGTATGGCTCTGATGCCAATGTTTCTTGTGTGAGGCTTGAATGTCATCCTCTTGTCATAAATTACTCCAAGGATAGTCATAGTGGGGTAAGGGGGTGTTGTTGAGCGTGACATAGGGCTGGATGCGGTGTTCACTGTTATCTGGTGTTAATAATGTGAGAGATAACTTGCTTGCAGACACCTTCATTCTGTTGTCCAACGGCCAGACTTCGAGAGAGCTCAAGTACTGTTGGAGGTGTGCAGCTGTGGTTTTATGTGATTGCGAGGTCTGCAGCGGTGCCTGACCCAACAGAACAGCGTCCACTTCCATATAAAGACTTTTACCCAGCAATTAAAAGAGCTGTGAGAAATTAATGGAACATGGAATGGTCTGATGTTCCTATGAGCCAAAATTTGCGCACTATCAAAGACATACCTACACACTAGATCTCTTCAAGCAGCCGGTCTCTACGGACTGAGATAACTCTATGCCGATTGCGAGTTGAACATAGTAGACCAACACATAGACACCTAATGGAGGCGTCACCATTCTCATACTGCAAGGACTGTTTGGTCCCTTTAACAATTGCCCATGACATATTAGAATGTCCAACCCGGACTGAATGTCGACACACACATTTCCCAGAAGCCGGTTCCTGGACCTTTCTAATATACTCCGCCTGATGCTTACTGAGTTCCTCGTAGGCGATTCAGTGCGGAACCACTTCTCAGCCACCTTCAAGAAACCAACCTCTTAGCTGAAATCTGATCTATTGTGAATTTATTATTTCTCTTCCACTCGTAAGAGCTACAGTGTAGCATGCGCTTCTGCTTTTTCTTCGAATGAATCTTGAAGAGGAAACATAACAGAGACGTATTTACTAGAGAATCTTGATAACATTCGTCGAACGTAGTTTTCGACCGATTTAGATCTTTTTCTCTTTTAACCTTACTTGGGAATCTCGAAACTTACAAGTCTCTCGAATGTCCTCGAGTTTTTAGGTCTAAATGTCTTCTAGGTACAGCGGCGCGGCGACTGCCGCCTCCTGCTGTTTCGGTCGGCCGAAACACCCAAACCCCTTCCTCCCAACCTGTATAAGCGGACTCTGCCGGGCTCCATCATGCATTCGACGTTGCTGCTTCGACAGACGCACGCCGGCGCTGACCTGCTAACAGCACCCCGCAGCCCTAGGTACATAGGACCTATTTTAAAGGTAAGACTTGGTACGGGGCGGCCCTTCTGGGCAGTGGATTAGTGCTCCGCTACCCCAAGAGCAACAGATGGGGTCGGCAAATTGCTGTCTCAGTGAGCGAAGCCTGCGTCTAAACAAAAGTGTTGACACAGATATTTGTCAACATGCAAAATTCATCTTCACATTAATTTGTTGACATAAAAATTTTGCCAACACACAAATTTGTCAACACACAAATTTGTCAACACGCAAATTTTTCGACACGCAAATTTTTCGACACACAAATTTGTCGACACAGATATTTGTTGACGTTCAAATTTGTCGACATATGCAAGATTTGTCAACACAGGAATTTGTTTACACAAAAATTTTGTCGATACGAAAATTTTGTCAACAAAAATTTGTGGACACAAGAATTTGTTGACACAAATAAATTGCCCCACCAGCAAAATTTGTTGACGCACACTAAATTTGTTGACAGGCAAATTTTTAAACACATAAATTTGTTGACACCAAAATTTTGTCAACACTGAAATTTTGACGACAAAAATTTGTTGACACTAGAACTTGTCGATAACAAAATTTGTCGTTAACAAAATTTGTCGGCACGAAAATTTTGTCGGCACGAAAATTTTGTCGACACGAAAAATTTGTCGACACGAAAATTTTGTCGACACAAATTTTGTTGACACAAAAATTTTGTCGATAGGAAATTTTGTTGACACAAACTTCTGTCAACACAAAGTTTCGTCAACACAAAATTGTTGACTAAAAAGACCAAAGAAATTGGATGGATCGGCGGCATCTTGAACTGGATGTTCCCAAAGAAGCGCTTGCCGTATAAGGGAATGATAACACATTTGTATAAATGGTGGTAATGACTGAACTGATTGGCAAATACAAGAATTGTCAACAACAGCGGAATGCTAGGTCCTAGCGGCAAACTAATATGCGGGCCCTGAACTTGAGACCCCAAATAATATTTAAGTAAGGGTAAATACAAATATGGCGTTGTGGCAACAGCAGTGAACATACTTGCTCGACGAGGCCAGAAACAATATGCGGGGTGAATCGTCCGGTAGGCAATAAATTCTAAATATATCAGTACCAACAGGGTGTACAATAGCTAGCTCCTATGGTAACAGAGCTGTGCTGCAAGAAGAATAAGGAAATACATTTTTCGTAATCCGTATCCTGAAGGCCTTGTGTGGAGTGTCGCCGCACGCGATGGTAAGATAATGAAGTATGTACTCATACGAAACGTATGAGGCGAGAAGGACTATACCTGGTTCCCAAGGAGACGCAAGGCTAGTTAGGCTTCTCTTCTGTGAAGAGGTAATTGTGCACGAATGCGTTGGGCGACCAGCAAAACACCTTGGATATGATGTTTTGAAGAGGGACTCCACGCGTCCTAGCGAGAGACGAGGCATACTTGCAGACATCGTGAGCTTTAGTGAAGGCATGCGGTGTGGCCGCATTGATAAGCGAGCAGATGTAGTGCCCCACCGATGATGCCCCGAGAGGCTTGCCGGAAGTAAGATGGATGAACAAAAATTCATTGTGCGATAGTCAGCGTGCTATGTAGGCTTTGAGTGTGGTCATAGGGCACAAGTCGTGTGCCCGGCCATCCGGCAGCAGTGAGGCGATAGAGATGAGCGATGGTGTGTGGGCGAGGGTCTGGTTTTTGTACAGGAACTTGTCAGCGATCAGGATGAGTGCGCATGGAGGGTTCGTGGAGAATTGGAGTCCCGTGCGTGACATGGCTGAGCGCGACGAGAAACAGAGTCTTCTGAAAGAGCACTCAAGCTGACGTCGTCTGAGTGTTGAAGCGAGGAGAGGCGAGCATGTCGAGCACCGGCTCGAGCTTTTACTGCAGCACGTAACGTCGTTGGGGCGGATTTTCGTGAAACTGGGCCCTAGCCAGTTCTTCAAAGATCGCCCCGCTGGTCGCGATGCCAAAACCATGTAAGAGGGGCAAGTGTAACGCATTCCTGTAGACCAGAACCGTACGAGGGTTGATCCGCTTCTGATTGCAGGCGTAGTGCAGGAACGTCAAGAGGGTGGACTGGTTGATGGACTGCGCCTGCGTGGCGCATAGTCACTTATGGAAAAAAGTCCAGACGCTTTGGTATTGGCGTTGTGTGGACTGCCTGTGCGTGTTAACCAGGGTGTCCGCCAGCAAACTATTGAATTTGATCGTGAGCACCGTTTTTAAAAAGTGAATGCGAGATAACGCTAGAAGGGTCGTGATGTTAGAGAGACCTCCCTGCCTTCAATGCGCTGGGACACGTCAAGGGCGAGCGAGAGTACGTTGAAAGACGCGACGACCGTGGGCCACCACAGTGCGTTGGGGTGGTAAGGGACCACGAGGACGCCGCTGTAGCGGTACGTCTCGAGCTTGTGGAGCACTTCGGGAATCTGGCTGTATTGAGGGAAGAGGTATATTTCCTTCCACTGATTCTAGTCACATTGGAGAGAATCCACTAAAGCCGCTCGCGTGTGAGGAAACTGAGCTGCAAATAGTGAGAGCTTGTGGTTCCCCGTATGCGCGAAGGGGCCGATGTGCATGGTCCCGCGCAGGGTAGTGAGACGGGAGAAGCACTGAGGCGTCAGCACACATTCCGTTTGTACCGGTGGTAGGAGACGTGAGAGCTGATCGGCCTAAACGTTCTGCGAACCGGGAAGGTAAGTCGCGAGGAGAGAAAGGTGGTGGCGCTGGAGGATCTGTAGGAGCTGTGCTCCGAACTTCTGCAGCGCCGGGGCCTAGCTAGATCCCAAGTGGTTCACCATGGCCACTGCCGCGCGGTTGTCGGACATCACGCGGACTGTGGTGTGGCGCCAATGAGGTCGTGCGCCCAGCGCGTCAATGATGGCCAGCGATTCCTCCGCCGTAATATGGAGATTGCGTTCCCAGGGAGATCAGCGGCCGTAAGACTGCTGGTCGTTGCAGTATACGGCACCCCTCGCTTCGTCCAATGCATCCGTACACAGGAGTTGCTTCGGGGGAGGCATTACGAACGGGACGGGAGTATGAAGAAAAGACCCATCGCGCCAGTGCTGAGCTGCCTGGCGGTAGGGATTGTTCAGACGTCAGGGCTTGCGGGAGAGGTGGAGGGAGCGTGCTGCGATCCCCACCTCGTTGAAGAAGTGACGAGCATGGCGTAAGTAAGGTGTGAGGAAATTTATTATGCCGAGGAACTCGGATGCTGTCGGAGCGAGAGGGTTCCGCGGGAAAGTATCTCCGTGGCCATGTCCTGCAGCGGTCGATGTGTCGTAAGGCTTTGGCGATGGACCCGGCCGCGCCGTTGAATATTGACCCCAAGAATTCGCTATGCTGGGTGGGTTCTAGAATAGATTTCTCCATGTGGACGCGGAAGCCTAGTTTGAGGAGAAGGTCGCAGGCTGTCTGGGTTTTGCGCCGGCACTGAAGTGCTGTCGGTGCACTTAGTAGCTAGTCGTCGCTGTAGAAGGCCGCATCTATTCCTTGCTGGTGGAGTAAACAAAGGGGCAGCTTCGCGACCGTTCTCAAGATTTTTGGTCACTGGTTGAGACCGAATGGGAGGGCCAAATCGAAAACTAGATGACCTCGCAGTTTAGAGGCCAGGAACCTTTGAAACTTGGGATGTGCGGTAAGGTGTCCTTGATATCCAACTTGGGGAACCAGAGAGGAGGGTTCAGCACTTCCCATATGCGTTGCTGGTGAGACATGCGAAACGTGGATACCGGGATGTATCTGTTGAGGTCGATCACCAGACGATCTCCTCTCGAGGCCTTGGGGAGCGCAAAGATGCGAGATACAAAAACCGGATGTCTGGGAACTGCCTTCGCGCAGAAATTCTGCTACGAGGGGCTCTAGACCGTCCTCTCGTTGTCGGTAAGAGACTGTGTGATCGAGTGGGGGGGGGGATCGTGGCGTCCATTACCAGGAAAGGCCTGTGGCGATAATGCGTTTGACCAAGGGCATGGCCTTGGTCCAGTGCGTGAGGCGGTTCCTGAGGGTTGCCGGCAGAACGTCAGAATTTGAGGAAGGTGGGCGGTCTCGCTGTCTGTGGTTAGCTGTTGGCTGCGAGCGGGTGGGGTACGGTCGTTTGTGTGCCGAGGTTCCCCGACCCTCTCCGCGACTACCCCTCCTTGGAACGAATTGCCTTCGTCCCCGGTGTCCAGGACAGGCGGGGGGGGGCCTGGAGCTTGTCTGAGGAGTACCGGAGACCCCCCGCCTCTCTTGGGGTTGCCTAGCGTCCTGCTGGAACGTAGGGCGCGCTCTGGGCAGTGCGGGTCGGCCACGAAAGGAGCTTCGTGCCATTCCGCATCGGCTATAGAAGGGATGCTGTGCGACAGCTTCTGGGTGTTGAGGGGGTCTCCGTGATGTGGAGGGGCTCAGAAAGGAGAGGACCTCTGTCCTGCTACGGAAAGGGTCCAGCGCTTGGCTAGCCTGTAAGATCGCCCCGTCGGTGAATAGTTGAGGTTCAAATACCGACCCTGCTAGAAGAGCGGTCCGGGCAGATTTTGGAGCTAGCCCATCCAGCGTCTGAAACCGAATCTGTCATCTCCACTGAGCTGCGTCCAAGAGGGATACCGACAATAGTTTGTAAACGGAGCCTGTGGTGAGCTCTGACAGACAACGCAGCGACTGAGGGGTAACTAGCGTGCCATCGGTGAGGACGGGAGTCCAGATACGCTCAAGGATCCCCGTTAGTGATGCGCCGAGGATGTAGCCGCGCAGGTTTTGTGCCACCGGCGCGCAGCATGGAAGGCCTTGGTACGTGCTTCTATGGCAATTTGATGGACCGGGAAAGCGATCTTATCCAATGTGGCGTCGAAGTGAGCCTTTGGTGAGAGGATCGAGGCATTCGCGAACTCCACCAGGGACTTGACTACGGGGCAGTGTGCTGTGAGAGCAAAGTTCGTGTTTGACCAAGCGTCGAGGTCCTTCGGTTTGCTCGAGGAGTTTGAATAGTGCATTTGGGATACGTTCCAGAACGAAGAAACCGTCCTCTCTGATGGTCACCCCCCGATGGGAGGGTTGCTCGACCGCAAAGACACTCTTGAGAAGCTTGAGAGGGAGCTTCTTCGAACCTGCTGGCGGCCATAAAGGGGTGGACCTGCGGACGAGTAGCTGAACCGTGTACGTCACGCTGAGGGGCGGTACATACCACCTCTCCTCCGGGGAAGGGGAAGAGGCGAAGGGCGGGGTTTCGTCTGCTGCCGTGCTGTACTCCTTTGCCTCTGTCGGGTGGCTAGGTGGCCCGACGCGTTTCCGGCATGTTCTGAAATCAGGGAGAGAGAAGGACAAGTCGAAGGTAAAGACTTATACGCGAATATAGGTAAAATACAATATTTTGCAGAAGGAGTGTTTGATCCAACCAAAATTTGTGATTATGTTGACAAAATTTATGTATCTACAAATTTATCTTCCAACTAATTTCTGTCTTGACAAATTTTTGTCTCGACAACTTTCTGTCTCAACAACTTTCTGTTTAGACAAATTTCTGTCATGACAAATTTTCTGTCTTGACAAATTTTTGTCATGACAAATTTTTGTCATGACAAATTTCTGTCTTGACAAATTTCTGTTGCGATAAATTTCGGTCTTACGAAAATTTATGTTTCGACTAATTTCTGTCCTGACAAATTTCTTTGTCAACAAATTTCTGTCCCAACAATTTTCTGTTGCAACAAATTTCCGTCTTGACAAATTTTTGTATTGATGAATTTCTGTCCCAACCAATTTCTGTGTCAGCAAATTTCTGCCTTGACAAATTTCTGTTGTGACAAATTTGTCTTGACAAATTTCTGTCTCAACAAATTTCTGTCCCAATCAATTTCTGATTAAACAAATTTCTGTTTCAACAAGTTTCTGTCATGACAATTTTATGTTTTGACAAATTTCAGTCCTAACAAATTTATGTGTTGTGTTCGTGGGTCCTGCACTGTGAAGAAATCAGTTTCCCTTGAGAACGGACTCATTGCAAGGCAAGCACGTTGTTCGCGGTTGTGCGGACAAATTTGGTGTGTCGACAAATTATGTGTCGTCAGATTTCTGTCTCAACAACTCTTCGTCCTAACAATTTTCTGTTTCAATAATTTTCTGTTTCAATAATTTTCTGTTTCAACAAATTTCTGCACTGACAAATTTCTGTCTCGACAAATTTCAGACCCGACCGATTTCTGTTTCAACAAATTTGTCTCAACAAATGTCTGTTATGACAAATTGTCGTGAGACTCAGCTCACTGAGAGCAGATTCAGTACGGCAGGGCGATATTTGCCGACCCCATCTGTGGCTCTAGGGGCAGTGGGTCTCTAATCCACTGCCCAGGTGGGCCGCTCCACACAGAATCTTATCTTTCGAAATGATGCGACGATCTGTCAGGATCGAGTGATGCAGGAGTGCTCTGCGTCCGAAGCAGGAGCGACGAATGAATGATGGGGTAGCCCAACCCTTGCTTATATAGGAAAGGAGGGGGTTGGGGGGTCAGCCGGCAGACGGCTGAGCACGCCACACTCGCTACCTATAAGACATTTAGACTAACAGGCGGAAGACGCCACGCGCCGCCCAGCGGCCAAAAGTTTCTTCTTCCTAAAAACTCAAGGACAGTCGAGGGACTTAGAGGTTTCTAGATTCCCGAGTAAGGTAAAATACACAAAGGTCTAAGTCGGTCGAAAACTATGTTCAACGGATGTTATGAAGATTCATTCGAATAAAAAACAGGAGTGCAATGCTAAACCATATGGCTCTTACTATGTTACAGTGAA
Organism: Gammarus roeselii; assembly: GCA_016164225.1. NCBI lineage: Eukaryota > Metazoa > Arthropoda > Malacostraca > Amphipoda > Gammaridae > Gammarus > Gammarus roeselii. The sequence continues at coordinate 20,972 of SDVV010001953.1, forward strand.
ACAGCTTTTTATCGAGAGAATCGAGATAACAAAATTTATATTCTGTTGTTGTGGACACCGGAGCATTGTTTTGCTTAGTGTGCCCATGTCCCACATCTGTGCTTGATCGCGCCAATGCGTCGCACGTAAGGACGCCTGCAGGGGGGACATGGTATGCGTTGGGACCAGGGTTGGGTTTAATGTCACCGGCTCGGAGAAGGAGGATGTCATAATCCTGGGCCAGGGGCCAGGATTGTGCACAGGCCTCGTCCACGCCGACGCTATCGACGGCTTCGTAAACTGGGAGGTTGAGGGACTTTTGTGAAAAGACATCCAAGCCCGGTCGACGTTGATTTCGCCCGAGGCGTCCGACGCTTCGATGCCACCACCGCGAGTAGGCCACCTCGCGACGGCTGTCCCGATGCTAGAAGGCTCCCTCTTGGACGGCGGTCATCATGGACTGGCTCTAGAGCGCCTGTTGTAGTACAAACAAAGCTATCTAAACACTGCTCCCTTGCTCTTTTCTCATCCATGCTCACTGGATGGTTTGGTTAACCAGCGTTGGTCTGTAGTTGCCAGTGTTCAAGGTTCGGACCTAGTGTTGCAGGCAACAGATAGCAAGTCTCCTCAAGCCACCGTCCAGCGGCAAAGTCGCTTTTCACCCTGCTTTGCACCTTGTCTATTTGCCTTATCGTTCCCCACTACAGCTGACTAAAACTGGCGAACCCTATGTGGCGGTCAGTGGAAATCAAGTTAAGTCAACGAACGCTTGAAGGAGTCGACCGGTTCGCTCTTTATCACACTTGAGCACCAGAAAACCTTCAGTGCCAAGGTTATCTTGTGCGCTGGTGTTTATGTACTTTCTGTCACCGAACGTCAAACCAGCAGCCAGTGGTACAGCAAGTCATCGTCCGTCTCCGGTTTAAGGGTTCTAACTGTCTATATTCCTAGTCTTATCCCAAGTTGAAAAAATTTCAGCCCCCCCCCGGTAACTGTTATTTGTGATGGTTAGGATCTTGGTGCCTTACCTTGAACATTTTCTAGTGTGGCTGTGTCTAATTAGAATAGAAATAATTTAACAACAATCTCGATGTAATAACGTTAGCATGTTAGACATTGTCGGACATGTTAACAAATGAGGATGTTTTTTCTTATAACAACAGGATCTTTTTTTTTACAACAACTGAGGATGTTTTTCTTGAACAATCAATATTTATAGTGAGTCTGAGCTACTGGTCAGCTTCTATGTATCTGTCATATCAGTGGCAACTGTAACATAGAGACTGCTCAACAAGATTTTTTTTATAGTTGTTGGTGCCAGTGCTCTCGTCGCTTCGGCACTGTAAAGATAGAGGGTGCGAGGTTTTCAATTGAAATGCATATGAATGAGGTCCTATTGTAAATTTTGAAGGAACAGCTTTTTCATAATGTAGCCACATGTCTTGCTTTGTATGTCGGAGCTGTTGCATGGTTACCTTCCCCCAGAGCCGCCTGCTACCACTTGGCACGCCAGTACGAGAACGTCAATCAGGTCAAGGAGGCGATTCATTTCTTCAGTCGAGCCCACGCCTTTGGCAACGCCATCAGAATCTGCAAGGAGAATGGTTACGATGGTGAGCATCTTCTTGTTTTTTTTTCTAGGGTTGGGATTCTGCGGTTCAAGCTCGAACGTCTGATGGCGATATTTTATGTTTGCTTGAAGGTGCGGAGTGCTTGGAAATGGAACTTTGATACTGCAACTGTTTTCCAGTTTGAAAATGTTATGTTGAACGGTATAGCTAGCTAATAACTTAATAACAATACATTAGCTGTCACAGTACCTTAGCTGTATACAGTTCATGGTTCCCTACCTGAAGCATTCTTCATTGGAAGAATTTTTCCCCACATGTTTCACACTTCATTGCTGACTTGCCATGTGAACCATCACCTGCCGCTGTCTTTGATTTACTAAGCGGCACCCCGACACCAGAGCGTAACATTGCACCATCTGTCACTCAGACCAGCTGATGAACTTGGCACTGGTGGCTGGGCCGCAGGAACAGATCGAGGCGGCCCGCTACTTCACAAGCTGCGACCGACCGCAGACATCACGTGCTGTGACGCTCTATCATCGTGCGGGGCTACTGGACAAGGTGGAGGGGGGAGTCCGTGAACTATAAAGGTTTCCATTTTCACACAATCCATTTATCCCTAACATTAAGTCGAACATATTCATCAACATTTGTTTTCAAAATCTAAATGTATTATTTCACTGGAATTTCCCTTCTTTGTTTTAGGCCCTTGAGCTGGCGTTCCGCAGCGGTCAGGTGACCGTGGTTGCTCAGATTGCAGAGGAGCTTGACGACAGCGCAGACCCTGCGGTGGTGAGCAAGTGTGCCGAGTACTTCATCAGCAACAGGCAGTACGACAAAGCCGTGCAGCTGCTCATCACCGGCAAGCAGGTATTTACTGCCTAATTTAATTCAATTTATTTATGTTATGTTGATCGTCTTTATTTCTGTACACCATGTAAATTGCGGAGAGAGGAAGCTGCAACGCGTTTTCTTGACCTGTTCATGGGCACAAACTCTGGCTTATTGACAGCTTGAAACATAAAGAATGGAGAGAATTCGCTTCTTTCAAATAATCTACGGGGCTTCAATTTTAACCTACGTATTATGTCTGTTTAGTAAAGTAATGAGATGCTCGAGGACTGTCGATGCGAGCGAAATTAGTGTCACCCTAAATGGAGAGCTCTTGGAGGAAGTTCAGTGTTTTAAGTATCTGGGCTTCCATGTGGAGATAACTGAACTAGTGGAAACTGAAGTAAAGGCGCGAGTGAAGGAGGGATGTAAAGTGTTGGGTGCACTAAAGAGTGAAAAGAGCTCTAGGACTTTGGGGATGGAAGCAAAGAGAGGGCTGTGTGAGGATGTTGTTGTCCCAACTGTGCTCTACGGAGCTGAGGCTTGAGGGATGAGAGCAGAGGAGAGAAGAATGTTTTCGAGATGAAATGTTGAGGAGCATGGCTGTAGTAATGCTGAGAGACCGGATCACCAACGACGTGGTTCGAATCGGAACACGGATAGGGAAAAAGGTGGAGAACAATGTGGATTCGCGTTTCCTGAGATGATTCGGGCACATGGAGAGGATGGATGAAGGGAGATTGGTGAAAAGGGTGATGAATGCGGAGGCGAGTGGTCGCAGGCCTAGAGGTAGACC
>SDVV010001954.1:0-24138 GCA_016164225.1 Gammarus roeselii
CCCAACCTACCGTAAAAAGCTTATCGCTTTTGGTAAACATACCGGACTTTACGAAGCTGTCTAAACCTAAAACACCTGTGCGAATGAGGTGGTCCCTCCACCTCACTACGCACAGAAACATCTACTCATTTTACGAAGATACGCATCAACTCTATACTCTCTCGTACGCGCTAATACGCGAATATGCCACACTTAAAATATGTACTGACTTCATCTTGACAAAGCTAATATTTTCACACGCGAGGTTGTGCGGACTTACCTAAACCAACGACGGTCGCGCCCTACGGGGGAGCCTATTATGACTCACGTTGAGGCTCTGGTGGAAATGAGGCCCAAATCAAGCAATCAATCTCATGCTTCTTGCACCTCTCGGCACCATGGTTTCGGGAAGAAGGTTGAAGGGGCATATTGGGGAATGCTTGCCTCAGCTGCAGCTTGAAATTTTTTGTTTAGTTGGGTGACGCTTTTGTGTTCCGAAAGGTTTTCGGGGATGTTGTTCATATCACTCCACGCGATGTGTGCTGAGTATTCCACCCAGCTGGCTTTCCGGTAGTTGAATCGAAGTTCTTGTAGGGCAGGGTTTCTTGGTTGGTTGGTAAGAAGAGATATGATAACTGGGTTAGGGTCGCTGTCGTGTGTTGAAGGCAAAACTCCCCAAACGAGTTGGGATGCCAGAGTGGGGGAGCATATGGATAAATCGATGGCAGTTTCACTTTTGGGGGTGATTCGGGTGGGTTGTCCGTCGTTGAGAAGGGCCAGGTTGTGAGTGTTTATGGTGTCAGCCATTATCACTCCCCTGGGGTCTGTTCTCATGCATTCCCATGTTTCATGGTAGCTGTTGAAGTCTCCAAAAAGGAGTATTGGTGAGGGCAGTTGGTTTAGCAATTCGGTCATTATTGCTTCCGAGAGGTCGTGGCTTTGTGATGAGTATATGGATACCACTGTTACTGGCCTCTTGACTCCTTGAGCTTTGAGTTCTGTCTTCAGGGAAAGGGGGAGGTGAGGTACACTTTGGTGGCTCAATAAGTGCCACTCCGCCGTGAGCAGTCCAGTTGGTGTGGCTTTCGCGGCGGTGTATGATATATTGGGGGATTCTGAAGGTGGCGGTCTCTCGGGGTTTGATCTCTTGGAGGCCTATCACCAAAGGTTTATGCGTGGCGATTGAGGATAGTAATTCGTCTTTCTTGTTTCCGAGTCCCTGGCAGTTCAACTGGTGTTCATTTTGAAGGCTGTTCGCACTCTGACCTTGATGATCTAGAGCGGTCGCGTGATTTGCTTGGACCTTTTGTGGTGCTCGCGTTTTTGAGTTTGCCCAGGGGTTCCGGGTCGGGAGTGTTCACGGGAGTGTCTGCCTTCGGTGGAAGGTGGTCTGCTGTGGTTGCTGCGGTCGCGACTGCGAGTGCTCTTGTGGGAAGACAAGGGTGTGTGTGCTCTTTGTGTTTGCTTTGAGAGCGAGTGCGCTTTTCTTCTGTGGTAGCCGTTTTTTATCTGTGAGGGTGGTTGTGTGGAGTGCGAGGTATTTGGGCCAGGTAAGATGACTGGTTGTGCAGAGTCTTGCGTATGGGCTCTTCGAGATAAGCTCTGTCAGCGAGGCCGTGATCGTTCTCGCTGGTGGTGTGTTCGTGAGTCGGGATTGTTAACGAGGTATCTCGTCCCTCACAGTGGTTTTCCACGAATGGAGCCGCATTTGAGACAGGTGGAGGTAGTTCTGGGTTTGGGCCTGGCGGGCCGTTATTTGAGAGTTGTTACTGATCTTTTTCTATGTGGCGCCTGGTTATCGGAGGTTTCTTCATCGGTTTGCCTTTTCGTTTTTTTTTTGTAGCGTTGTTGTTGCGTGGTCGACTGCGGGGGGAAGCATCCATCTCGTCGTTCTCCTGGTCTCTGCATAAATCATTTCTAGGACTGCGCGTCTCTGGTGCGGGGTTTGTCGCTGAGCTGAGTGAGGAAGCATTGCAGCCAGGTAGAAGTGTTGGAGTCTTGTTATGATGTTGTTTTGATGATGTATGTCGTCGGGGGAGTTTGGTTGGATTGTCGATTTGACTGCTTTGGCATAATTGAGGCGGTTTGGGTTATCGTCTTTCCAGATTTGGATGGCTTGTTTCCGCGTAACACTGCGTTCGTTTTGCGTGATGGCAGAGAAAGTCGGGTGTGACACGGTTTTGCATGGCTTTCCACAGTCTGTTTTTGGTGAGAATCGTGTCACTTTGAAGTTTTGTGTCTACTCTGATGGCAAAGCCTTCGTCACCGCTGGTGGCGACGCTCAGGATTGGGCGGCCAGTGATTGAGCCCAGCTCTTTTCGCAGAGTGTATGGACAAATGTCCGGTTTGTCCTTGGCGTCGAACGAGATCTTCAGGTGTTCGGGAAAGATATGATTATTGTTGAACAAGTTGTGCTCATTGAATGGCGAGTATTGCTTCATCCTTGCAGCCCTCGGAGCTCGGTAGGGTTTTTGTAGGGTGAAGAGGTGTTGAAGTTGTCGTCGGACGTAGAGGTGGAGGTACTTGCGTAAGTTGTGGGTTCTTCAGTTAGTTGGTTCTTTACTAGTTCGTGAATATGGAAAAAATAATCTTAACATGACATTCGAGTCTCGTTAGACGGTCGTCAATTGTGCTAGGTTCTGTGGCGAAAACTACTGCTTCCTGTTCAGAGAGGCCGGTCGTTTGGCTTAGTAGATTTAATATTTCCTGGACGATCCTGGTTAGCTCGTCGATGAGGTTGTCTCTCCGGTCGTCTTCTGCTGCTGAGGTGGCGCTGGTCATTTTGGAGAGGCTGACGTTCTTGGCTGTTGAGATCTTGGTTGTTATATTTCTAGAGGAGATGGTGATCCCTCCTAAATGGGGTTTCTTTCTACTACCCATCGGCCCTCTGGTTCGCGCCAGGGGCCAGAGAGCTCCCTTTAGAGGCCTCTTGACCGGCTTTACTAATTTTTAAACTACGTTAATTTCAAGTAGAAGTAGTAGTTGCTTCCATGTTCCACCGGAGTCCCAACGCGAAGGTAATGCAGGCTCCCCGTAGGGCGGTCACGTTAATTTCAAAGTATCACAAACAATGCAAGCAAATGTGCGGTTTGAGGTCGCAGCACAAACTAGAGACCAGCCTGTACTATGAAGGGGATTCAATTATAAAAACGGTAGGTGAACAAAAGCGAATTTCGCCAACATAGAAACTCTGCATAACTTTCAAGAAATGTCCGCCCACTCCATACAAACGCAATACCCTCCACAGCGCTTCCCTGTCAATCCCGTTGTATGCCTTCTCCGGATCAATGGAAGCCCAGAACACGTCCTTTCCCTTTGCAAGGTACTTCCCACAAACCCGTCTCGCTGAAAAAGTATAAACGGCGCACCCTCTACCACTCCTAAAACCATACTGTTCCTCTCCAATTGTGCAGTCCGTATAGTCTCTAATCCTATTGATCAGCACTCTCCCGTACAACTTACCAACCACACTTAACAGACTGATACCTCTCGAGTTGCAGCATTCATTTTTATCTCCTTTGCTCATATGCAGCGGAACGATGCAGGCACTGCAACACTCATTTGGTACCACGGCGACCACAAAACACAAGTTCAGTACCCTCACCAACCATTCGACAATCGTTACTCCACTCTTTTTCAGGCACTCGGTCGCAACGCCATCCAAAGCAGGGGCTTTCCCTGCTTTCATCACCTCCACCGCCTCCTGCACCTTTTCCCTGGTAATGTCCGCCACAAGTCGCTCTCCCAAAACTGGCATCCGAGCACCACCACCCACAGCAACAACGTCAGCCTCTATGTCATCCTCGACATTCAACAAATCATCAAAATACCCGGCCCACCTCTTCCGTACATCACCACTTACCAAAAACAACAGGCCGTTTTCATCTTTCACCACTTCCTCTTTTCCGGTCTCTCCCTTCTTCACCTCTTTCCAGAACATCTTTTTGTTCTCCTTAAATTCTGGCACAACCGTCTGCCTTCCCTGGCATCAGCGTTCCTTTTGGCTCTCCTCATCAACCGCTTCACTTCGTTTCTCCTCTCTTTATAGCCTTCATAGGCCACCACCGACTTCACCTGCAACCACTCCTCAAACGCTCCTCTTTTCCGTGCCACCGCCAGTTTAAACTAACCTCTTCGTTGCACTACTCTTAACCTTTCCTTCTGCACCCGCCCACACAGCGCGCACCACACGCCTTCTCCGCACATCTCTTAACGTTTCCCATTCTTCCTTCACATCTCTCAGGTCCTGTCCTCTCACGTTTTCATATTCTTCCCTCAACGCCAGTTAGAACTCGTCAGCTTCGCTTCTCACATTCAGTTCACTCACTTTCACTACCTCTTCCTCCTCGCACTATTTTGTTGCCCTCCCACCTCTGCTCCACTCTTAATCCACCTTCCACCAGCAGATGTCAGACACTCCTCCACCCTCCCCTCTCAACACCCGCACATCCAACAGCCTCCCCACCACTCTCCTCGATATCAACACAAAATCCATCAGCGTTCTCTCCACCACTGCACCACGTACTTGTGGACCAGAAAATTTAAATTTAAAATCGGTAAAGCCGGGCAAGGGGCCTTCAAGAGTGTGCCACCATGGCCACTGGCGTGACCCAGGGGTCCGATGAAGGGACAGAAAAAAAAATATTCATGAGGGAATAGCATCCCCTCAGGACTGACGAAGACCATGATCCCAACTGTGAAGAACGTCAGCCTCTCAAGACGACCAGCGCCACCTCAGCCGAGGACGACCGGACCTACGACTGCTCCGAAGAGTTAACCAGCAGCATTCGCAAGATTAAGAATTCACTAAAACATGCGATCGGTCTCTCCGAGCAGGAAACTGAAGACTTCACCGCAGAGTCGACGACCGTGTCACGAAACTCAAGTACCTCCACATCCGATGACAACCTCGACGACTCTCGGCCCCACAGAAATCCCAACCGAACTCCACGGGGCTGCAAGGAAGAAGCAGTACTCGCCATTTAATGAATACAACCTATTCAACAACGGTCCCTACTTTCCCGAACATTTGAAAATCACATTTGACGCCAAGGACTGGCCGTTCAGTCCCAAGCATCACCTCCAGCGACGACGAAGGCTTTACCGTTAGAGTAGATACGAAACTTCCAAGCGACACTATACTCTTCAACACCAGAATATGCCAAAAGTCGTGCACGATCATTCCACGCTCGACTTTCTCTATGGGTTCAGGCTCGATTTACATTGAGTATCTCCCGACCGAGTATTGTGTGCTCGAAGCAAAAATCGCATCAAAAATCACACCGGAAAGGAACACCACCGCTGTTCTCTTGCTGAGATTCAGCTGCCCTACCCCACCAAGCTACATGGACCTTCTGCCACCAAAATCAAGGTTACCCCCTTCGATAGACGTCCGATGCGATGCTATAAATGTCTGAAATACAGACACACGAGAGGAACTAGTAACGGTAAACAGAGATGCTCACAATGCTCCCAAACTACCATGACAAACGGGACGATGCCCAATCGTGCCCATCCAAAAAAGCCAACTGCCTTTACTGCAAAGAAAACGGCCACCCACCCCACAAGTCACAAAGACAGCCTCGAGATAGAAAAGCAAGAGAGGTCATCCAATAACAGATATACCACGATATCGGACGACGTAACGCTAACGCTTCGATGCTCCTACCCCAGGCTGACCCTCCCACCCAGGAGAAAAGATCAGCATCATTCCCTACTCACTTTTTCATCACGTTCGTAGGCCGCGGTGCAAGCAATTTTGCTCTCATCGAATACGATCACTATGAAGAACTCACTCTCACAACAACTAGTAAGTAAACCGGAATTCATCCACCGACAGAGAAAGAAGTATTTGACCCATGTCGCAAAACCCAAACAAAGTAACGCTATACAAAAAATTACCCAGATAAACATACACAAAGTACCTATCGAATTACATCTGTCCTTCGGCGATATCAAATAAATAATATACACTTCCTGTTACACCCTTATGAAAGACATGAGCGCTTTTGCAGCACGTTTGGCAAAGAATTACGGAGTTACTGGAGTTCCTATAGCAACATGGATCAAATCACGAAACTAGTTCTACCGCATACCAAATCAATCAACCTTCCCAAGATCTGACGCACCGGAATTCATATTAATCCTGGGTGAACAAGGGAAAACAACAACTTACCCAGTCGCGACATAGCCTGCAATATGGAAAAAATGCATCGTACGGCCACGTTATCAAATACTGCAAGCCGCACATACCCCGCTGTTGTAAGAGGTGCCCCGGCGACCATGACAATAATGACTGCAAGGCCCTCCAACCTACGTGCTACCACTGTTCATGCCTGCATAATGCAGGCGACCGCGACTGTCAAATATACATACTCCTCACGCAAAGCGACCGCTAAGTCACACGTAAACGAGTCATTCGAATCGGGCGCGGCGAAAACCCAATTCACCTTATCTGTGCCGAAGCTGTTAAATCTACAAGTAAACCCAGCCCCTCTAGACGATACCAATACATCGTCAATACAACCTAATAACATGAACTCAATGCCCCCTTCCTAGTTACTTCACTGCCACACCCAGCCCAGCAACCGCCCAAGAGGACACAGCGATGGGTGCTGCATCCTCAGTCGACCAAGACTTGAGGTCCATCAACACCAAAACGAAGAGGCAAAGAGACGCCGACAGTGAAACTGCCAGGGACTTGAAAAAAAAAAACGAAGTACTATCAATCATTTCCGAGAGACCGCTACCTTTACAATCCCTCAATATGCAATGCATCGCCGCGAAGGCCACAACAATGTGACGGCACACGGCGGAGTGGCACTCATGATCCACCAAAGTGAACTTCACCACTCTCTTCTTGTTCAGGACGGAACTTCAAGACGTCGCTGTGAAGATATGAGTTTCAATACCAATAGCTGTGGTATCTATCTTCTCGTCTCTCGGAAGCACTATTGACCGAATTGCATAACCAACTACTCCTCCTTGGAGACTTCAACAGCTACCGTGAAACGTGGGGATGTGTGAGAACACTTGCTTCAGGGCTGATCACCAACCAAACAATCCTGCTACACAAGAACTTCGATTCAACTACCGAAAAGCTAGCTGGGAGGAATACTCGGCCCATATCGAGTAGCGCGATATAGATGGTCATCACTGAAGACACCTCGGAACACGACTTCGTCATCCAATTATACGTAAAATTTCAAGCCGAAGCTGCTACATGCATTGCCCAATATTCACCTTCTTCCTTTTTTTCCAAAACCGTGGTGGTGGCAAGATGTGCAAGGAGCAAGAGACAGGTGTGAAAGGTTGAACACGACATACCGTCTTGAACGGTCCCACAGAAACAGAATAGCGTAGAAAAAGGCACCTGCCGTATAACGCAAACTCAAAGTTGAGAAGAAACGAGAAAGCTGGACTCAGTTAGTCAACACTATTAACCGAAATATCCCCCTCCCTGGTGGGGGAAAAAATTAGAATTATCCGTGGAAGACCCGAGCAACCTATCCACGTTTTTTTCAGACGGAGGCAAAAATTTTATTCTTCCTACGCGGAAATCGCAGACAACTAGCACAGACTTAGTCAGATATCGCAATCAACAAATGACACGGCTGTTTTCCAAATGGAAAACTGTGGGCTAAAAAAACAGTCAACCACTCGTTTTTAAATGGTGTATTGAATGCCACGGCAACTTCAAAACTGTGGGAGGAGAGACTGATAATGTTTTATGATTGGATGGATTTTTTTTAAATTAATTTACAACTTACAGAATTTGAATTCTTCAAAAATTATTGCACTAGACAGTACCTTTCAGAAGATGTATAGCCATTCAAAAAACTAAATTCGATTTGAAACACTTCATACCGAAAAAAAAAATGGACTAGTACTCTACAAGTTATCAATTCAAGAATTACTTGTCAAGATTACTTCACAACTGTAAATGTCTCAGCGATTTAAGTCAGTGATCGGGCATCCACTTTATTGGAGCCTAGGTCCCAAACCCTTCCGAATGATGTGTAATGTTCAGAAATACCCTGCAAAACAATACTTAATACAACAATGTTTCCTCGCCAGGGTGGGCCGAAAAATATCTACATCTACCCGGTACCTGTACTAGTATAAATTATTTTTCCAGTCAACAGAAAACGCCATCAATCGTAACGACACGAAGAATAAGTGATATAAATATCAATCAGACGCTTCTTCGAGCAAGACGTTAAGACTAGTGGGTTGCCATCCAGTTTCTGTCTGAGCGTAGATGAGCAGGTTCTTGTGGAATGCGATGAGCAGCTTGCCACAGCGATACACGGGTCGTCCGTTGTGCGTTCGGTCAGGCATTGGCAGAAACAAAATACCGCGTTCGTTACATCGGCGTTCGGTAATTTCACGCAGTGTTTGCACGCGGGCCTCGTCACTGGGAGTAGATGCGGTGGACGAGCTTGGAGCTGAAGTTGTGGCTTGAGCGGGAGGAGAGCCAGGGGGTGGAGGAGGGGGTGCTTCAGCTAACTTAGCGAGATTGGATATCAACAAACCGAACTGATCACCAGCCCCCGACTGGAAACTCAGAGCTCGTCGACACACTTCGAGAGCTTGCTGGAACTTTTGTTGGATCTGCGAGTGGTTGACTATTCTTTTTGGTATCAAATCCCGCCAGCCTTTGTACCAAGCCACAACTTCGGTGTGGACGGGACTGGAAGACAGCCATGCTCCCAGAGCCTGGAACCACCGTGGGAAGAAGCACCGTTCAAGAATGTCGAGTTGAGACATCACCGGGAGCAAGTCCTCCCAATCCCTAAACCAATACCAAGGCTGAAGGTTCTGTGCGTGAGGATTAATTGGCAACTCCGAGAGGACCTTCTCAAGAGGAGGCTGGATGCTAGACTGCAGCAGCGCGTTCATGGACACTTCGCTGAATACCCCGACCCAGGGTGTTAGCACAAGTTTGGCCGATCTGTCTGACGGGTGCCAGTGAACCAGGGCCGCAGTTAGCTTTTGCCGAATGACGGGATAGATGGCGTGCATGTGGTCTGAGAGGTGTGGCAACCAAGGGTGGAGCCACGTGTGAATGGGGACGGCATCAACCAGGGGATTCCACTCGTGCACCGCGCGCGTGAGACGAGGAAGCACCACCTGAGGACAATTTGGAAGACAGGGTATAAAAACAACCGATGAGGAACATAACAATAAACACACTGAAGTACAACTACTTGACACTAGGCCTTGTGATAACATAAACTTGGATTTTAAAAGTAGGTAGACGAATGTGGATTGTTCTCAGAGGTGAAAGTATTCAAAACTAGACATCGTTCGCCACAACGGAACGATCATGTCTCTCAGCAGCATCTCTTCTATGTGAAAATTAAACATGATTTGTTAACAGCATTTATTGTTAATATGAGTCTAGTTCAAATTCGGAGGACAACCTTTCCGAAAGTAATCGGATTGTTTTCATATTATATCTAAATGATTACTTTCTCATCGCTAACAAAAATTATTTGTACACAAGCATGATGGTGTCGTGTTGGAGCCTTGACATCCTAAATATTGAACACTAGCGTCAGCATTTGCTGTGCTGACAAACATGGCGACCAACTGCACCGTAGTAAGTGTTTCACGCTGATAGCCACTTGGTGGCAACAGGGGCAAGGTGGCGCGTTTGGTCCCATGTCGACATCCATCAGGTGGTAGTGAGTTATCCACGTGTGTCCCGTGCACAAGCGGTTGATGAACACATGGTCTCTACTGTTGGTGAACTTTGTTCCCCATTCTCCGACTGAGAGTTTGACTGGAATAATTTTTTGTCCCCTATGTTGCCACATTTCATCCCATCGGGATGTTATATGGGAGTTGGTGATAAGGAACCAGTCCCGGTAATGTATTGCGAAAAATTGTTCTTGGGGAGTAGATGCCAGTTTAGCAAGCGAGTACGCGAGTACGCAAGTTCGTTTCCTCTTATTCCCGCGTGTCCGGGGATCCAGCAGAATTCAACTGTCTGACCCGTCTCGGACATCACAATGAGATCGTGCGGCATTTTACGTAGAACGGGATGTTCGTAGTGCAGTGTTTTAAGCTGGGTGAGCTCACTCAGACTGAGAATATGACATGTTTGGGGAAGCGATCTGTTTTTGCACTAGAGATGGCTAGTTCGAGTGCGTGGAGCTGCGCAGAGAACATGGAGGCCTCTTGTGGGAGGGTGGCCGAGAGTGGGATATCCATGCACACAGCGGCGGCTCCCATTCCGTCCGCGGTTTAGGAGCAGTCAGTGTATATATATGGCGGTGCTTTAAATATTCTTCTCAAGTAGTCTTAGGAATTCCTGCCGGTACGCGTTGGTTGGAGTAGTTGCTTTAGGGTACACTTGCAAGTCTAGGTTGACCGGAGGTGGGTAGATCATCCACGTTGGTGTTGTTAATTTGAAGGATTCGGTTGGAGAATGAAGTCTTAATACCTTTACGATTGTTGTTTAGCGAGGTCAGCAGGTTGTCCACACGTAGGGAAAACTGTGGGCATATATTTTTTTTTAGCCGCGAAAAGGCGTTTATCGGATATGTTGGTGATGTGGCTGATTGCCGGGTTGTTGATTAGACTTCTTGTCTTAAAATAATATTGTAGTGAAAGTTTGTCTCGACGGAGTGGAAGTGGAAATTCGTTTGTGAGCACGTTGAGGGATTCGAGCGGAACGCGCCGGTTGTGATGCACAAAGCATTGTTTGCGAGGGTCGAGAGTAGTTTTGGCTGCTGAACCGTAGACAACGGCTCCGTAGTCCATGCGCGATCGCATTATTGCTCTGAACAACGTCGTTCCCGGGTCCATATCGGCACGAACTTCAGGGATGTTACCGATTGGATAAGTCCCGGCGACCATTTGCAGCGAGTCGCCAGGGCTGTGATGTGGGTTCGCCACGTGAGTTCGGGGTCCCACACAATACCCAGGAATTTTATCGTTTCTTCGTATACTAGAGTGGTGTTGTGCAGCGTTAGGGCTGGTTTCAGATGTAAACCGGGCACAGGGATAAAGTGCATGCTTCAAGTTTTAGAGGGCAAGAATCTGAATCCGTTTAGGGAAGCCCATTCCCTGACTAGGTTTAGGCACTTCTGGAGCTTATGTTGAATTGTTATGAGGCTGGGGTGTCTGTAGCTTATATGTAGGTCGTCCACGTATAGTGATGAGAGCAGTCTTCTGTCTCGGGGAAGAATGTCGGCTAACTGATCGATTTTGAGAATAAAAAGAGTGACACTGAGGACGCTTCCCAGGGGACGCACATTTCTTGCGGATATGAATGAGACTGAGTGTCACCAACCTTGACCTCGAAGGTGCGGTTTTGTAGAAATTGGTGGACGAAACATGGAAGACGACCTCTCAAGCCTTTACGGTGGAGATCCTTCATGATCCCGTACTTCCACGTAGTGTCGTATGCTTTTTCAACGTCGAAAAATATGGAAACCACATATTCTCTTCGGACGAAGGCCTGTCTATTGTCTGATTCTAGTCGTACGAGGTGGTCCGTTGTGGAGTGGCGCTTAAAGCCACCGCACTGGATGTTGTTAAGGCCTGCATGCTTTTTCAAGGTAGTCGACTAGGCGTGAGTTTATCATTCTTTCCATAGTCTTACATAGGACGCTAGTTAGGGCAATGGGACGATAGTTATGCGGGTCACTGTGACATTTTCCGGGTTAGGGTATCGGGATATTTACGGATTCCCGCCATTGATTGGGAAAGAATTAATTTGAATACAACGTATTGAACACATTTAGTAGGTGCTGGAGAGCGTCGCAGGAAGGTGTTTGATTATATTGATGTGCACTCGGTCCGGCCCGGGTGAAGTTTCACGCGTGTGTCAATAGAATACTGTGTTCATGGAAGGAGAAAGGTTTGTTGTAGGTTTTTTCATTTGAAGAAGTAAAGTCGATTTACTCACTTTCCCTTAGAATCATTTCCCGTTAGAAATAAGCCGTTTAATTTGTTGATTGAGATATTTGGCAGAAAGTCAGTCGGGCTAGTTTGTCCGCGATGTCCGCGTATGAAGAATAGACTGTTTCTCCGTCCGACAATACGTGGATAAGTCGCTCGGGGCGACCTTGGAAACGTCTGATTTTTCCCACACCCGGGAAAGAGGGGTGTTTCGATTGATTGTGTTAACTAATTGGGTCCAGCTTTCTCGCTTCTTCTCCACGCTTAGTTTGCGAAACACGGCAGTTTCCCTTCTTCAGGCTACTCGGTTCCTGGGGGGAACGTGCGCGGCGGAAGGCCCCGTATATCCTTTCACGCTGGTCCATTGCTTCTTGTACCTCCGGGCACCACCAAAGTTCTGGGAAAAAGGTTGAGGGTGAATATTAGGGAATGCATGCAACAGCTGCACTTTGGAATTTATCGTATAGATGCATGACAAGGTCGAGCTCTGAAATCCTGTGCGTCGGGATTGTTTGGTCGGTTAGTAAGGAGCGATATGATCACTGGGTTGTGATCACTTTCATGTGTTGAAGGCAGGAATTCCCAAACGAGTTGGGGAGCTAAAAAGGAGGAACAGATTGATAAATCGATGGCGGTTTCACTTTTGAGGGTGATCCGAGTGGGTTGTCCGTCGTTGAGAAGGACCAGGTTGTGAGTGTCTATGATGTTTGCCATTATCACTCCCCTGGGGTCTATTCTCACGCATCCCCACACTTCGTGGTAGCTGTTGAGGCCTCCAAGGAGGAGTACGGGATGATGCAGTTGGTTAAGCAGATCAGTCATTAGTGCCTCCGTGAGGTCGTGGTTTCGTGACGAGTTGATAGATACCACTGTAATTGGTCTTGAGATACATATCTTCACTGCAACAGCTTGAAGTTCTGTTCTCAGAGGGAAGAGGTGATGAGGTATGCTTTGATGGGTGATAAGTGCCACTCCACCGTGTGCAGTCACATTATTGTGACCTTCGCGACGGTGTACGACATATTGAGGAATTGTAAAGGTGGCTGTGTCACGGAGTTTGATCTCTTGGAGGCCTACCACCTGAAGTTTAAGGGTGGGAGATTGGCGATAATAATTAATCTTTCTTGCTTCTAAGTCCCTGGCAATTCCACTGAAGTATTCTGTTGTTGTTCGTTTCGGATCTGTTTCACGCTCAAATCTTGATGGATTGGAGCCTTCGCGTGGTCTGAAGAAACTTTCATGGTGTTCGTATCTATGAGGCGCAGGTGTCTTAGATCGAGAGCGTTTGCAAGAGCGTCCGCTTTCTGAAGAACATGATCTCCTAGACTCTATGTGTTCTCGGCTGTGAGTGCTTTTGTAGGAGGAGGAGGACGAGGGAGTAATATCTTTGTGTTTGCTTCTTGAGCGAGTGCGTTTCTCTTCTATGAAAAGTTTATTAAAAATGATGATGGGCTGAGTAGTAGTCGTTGGGATATTTGAGTCGAGAGGGGTGCATGATCGATCAGTGGTTTCGGGTATCAGTTCTTCGTTGAAGATTTTCAACACGTCCTCGCGCAGGCGATGGTCGTTCTCACGAATGAGATGTTCTGGTGTCGGGTATGTTAGCTGAGGTTTGAATACCTAACTTTGGTTTTCGCTGGATGCGGTCGCAGTTAAGACGGTCAGAAGTCGTTCAGCGCTCTGATCGAGGCGAGCTGTGGTTCGTGGGCTCCTGCTATTTTTTTTTGCTGCGTGGCGAGAGGGCGTCGCGTATCCCGCGGTCGTCATCGGAGAGATTTTCGTCTCTTCGCCTTTTGATTTTCGGTTATTGGACCTCTTCTCGTGGTCGACCGATGCAGCATCCATCGCAGTGCTCTCCTGGGCACTGATGGATTTGTGACTTGGAACGCCCGCCTCTATTACGAGGGCTGTCGCTGGGCTGGTTGTGGTATTGTTAGTACTGGAGAGGGGTGTTGGAGTCATGATAATAGTTTGTGTTGACGGTACGCGAGTGTCGTCTGGTGGGGTTGACTTAGTTGTAGATTTAACTGCTTTGGCGTAATTTAAATTACGGGAGTTTGGGTTTTCGTCGTAAAAGATTTGAATATCTTGTTTTCGTGTGACTCTGCGGTCATTTTGTATGACTGTCATGGCTTTTTGGTCCATCTACTTTTGGCAGTCGCGGTCACCTGCCTCATGGAGGCATGAGCAGTGGTAGCAGTTAGGTAGGTGGACTGTGCAGTCCTTTCGGTCATGCTCGCCGGCGCTGGCAGTGTTTGATGACGTGGCCGTATTCCAGGCATTTTTTGCGCATGGCAGGCCATGTCGCTACTGGGTAAGTTTTTGTTTTTCCCTGCTCGCCCGGGATTACTATGAATTCCGGTGTGTCACGTCCTGGGGAAAATGATTTGATATGCGGTCGTGTGGATGTTTCGATGTTTAATCCATTTTGCTAGGGAAACGTTGGTGACTCCGTAATCCTTAGATAAACCTGCTGCAAACGCGCTTAGTGTATATAATTCGTCTTGTAACGTTGAAGAACGGATGGATTTCGACAGTTACTTTGTGTTGGTCTATTTTGTGAATCCTTTGTATAGCGTTGCTTTGCTCGATGTTCACGACGTGGGCAAGATACTCCTTTCCTTGTCGGTTTATGTTTATTGGTTTGCCTCCCAGTTATTTGGTGAGTGAGTTCATCATGGTGAATGGGTTCTATGAGGGAGCAATTTTGTTCACACCGCTATCTACAAGCGTTATGAGGAAGTGGGTAGGGAATGATGTCGATCTTCTCTCCTTAATGGGAGGGTCAGCCTGGGGGGAGCGAATCACGGCTGCAGCCTCTCGTCGCCCGACTTTGAGTTTGGTTTGATATTGCTAGATCTACCTCTCAGTCTTGTCCTGGGGGCAGTCTTCGTGTCCCGTAGGGTGGCCGTTTACTTTGCAGTAAAAGCAGTGAGATTCTTCGGATGGGCGAGACCAGGGATCGTCCCGTTCATCGTGGTCGTCTTGGGAGCAGTGTGAGCATCTCTGCTTACCGTGACAATCTCTGCTCGTATGTCCGTATTTCTAGCATTTATAGCACCGCATCGGACGTCTTTCAAAGGGTGTAACCTTGGTTTTGGCGTCAAAGAAAGGTATGTCTATGTAGTTAGGTGGGGTGGGGCAATTGAATTTAAGCAGAAAGGCCGTGGTGGTGTTTCTTATTGGTGCGATTTTCGCTTCAACTATACATTCCTCGTATTGGACAAGTCCGGTGATGAACTCGTCGGCTTCATCACTCAAGAGACCCTCGATGTAAATCAGGGCTGAACTCATGGAAAAAGTAGGGTGTGGTATGACATCGTAAGGCTTTTCGCATATTCTGTTTTTGGAGAGTATAGTGTCACTTTGAAGTTTTATGTCTACTTTAATTGTGAAGCTATCGTCACCGCTGGCGGTGATGTTGAGAATTGGACGGCCAGTCATGGAGCCTCATTCTTCTCGTAGTTCATATGGGCAAATATCCGGTCTTTCATTGACATCGAATGTCATTTTCAAGTGTTCGAAGAATTTAGGGCCGTCGTTGAATAGATTGTGGTCATCAAATCGAGTGTATTGTCTCTATACGTTTTTTGGTGTTCAGGCGCTATAAGTTTCGGCCGGGAAAAGAGCGATGTTATCAGAGAGGTCAGAGGCGGAAGCACACGAACAGGTTACAGGTTCCCTTGCCTCCATCCTCTTCATCAGCTCTTCCAGTCGGGTATTCATAGTTGCACAAAGGTTCTCGAGTTTAGTGAGGCGTTCACCGACCTCACTGGAGGGCGCCGAGCAGTCCTCAGTCTCCAGCTCAGGAAAGCCCATCATTTTGCTTATCTTGCCAAGGGTATTCTGCATTCCGATTATATTCGCGTCCAGCTTCGAGAAGCTTCATTTGTGTCATCGAGAACGACCTGAGTCAGGTCTCCTGTCGACGAGGAACTTCTGAGGGGTTCGTCATTCTTTCTCGCAGACTGGTTTGAGTGCGACGCTCTGGAGGGGCCGTCACCCCCTCTCCGATAGGGCATGGTCTTGCCCATTGTTTGATCCCCGGCTTCTACCTGGGATTTTATGTAATGAAGGTGGGGCCTTCTTTACATTCATTTCTATTGTATATACAAATATATATAGCTATACACTAACTTAATCCTTAAATTTACTCTTGAAATAAATCTTTTATCTAATTTTTTTTTGTGAAGATTTTTGTTTTTTTATGACATTTTTTCACACTTTTCTTTCCAATTAGTTTCGATTCTAAATTCACAAACTCCGGTGTCAGTGGAGGGCTCACCTCTTTGTGCTCCAGCGAGAGGGGGAGGTGGTAGCTACAAGTTGAAAGGGAGGGACGGTGGAGGGATCTTTTAAATCAAAATATATTTACATAAAGGAACAAAAAAAAAATTGGTGGTTAACGAGGACACCGTGGGAAGGCGGGTGAGCCTGAGATACCTCCAGGGGGTATCCCTCTGAGGTGCCTTATTGCTCTCGCTCTAAAGAGATGATAGTCGATCTCTTCAATCAAGTTGAAAATTTCAACCTTCACGAGTCAATATTCGGTCTCGGAGCGATATTCGGCTTAGAGCAGTGACCGGCTCTTATTTTGTTACAGCAAAAAAAATGCTCCTATACCCTGGAAGCTTACAAACTTTGGAGCTTAGACGCGAAGAACAGCATGCGGTGGCGTTTTCGAACTCACTTGTCACTCATTGGTTACGATACTGCCTCTGCGCAAAGCTATCGTTGAACTGATGTAATTTGACCGCCACTTTGTGTTTTGTCTATGTGGGTAAATTTTTGTACAGCATTACTTTGTTCGAGTGTTGCGACGTGGGCCAAAAACTTTTTTCTCTGTCGGTGGATGAATTCCGGTTTACTTCCTAGTTGTTGTGAGAGTGAGTTCATCATAATGAATGGATTCGTTGAGGGAGCAACATTGCTAGCACCGCTGTCAACGAAAGTGAGTAGGGAATGGTCAACTCCGAATGCTTCTGGTCAACTCCGCGATGGGGTCGTCCTAGGCTGAGGTGGCGTTGTTTGTCTTGGAGAATCTGACGTTCTTAGCTGATGGGATTCTGGTCTTCGTCACTTCGGAAGGGATGCTAGAGCCTCTTGAATGTTTTTTTTCTGTCGTTTCATTGGATCCCTATGTCATGCAGGGGTCGGAGTGGCTCACTCTTGAAGGTCTCTTGACCATCTTTACAGAATTTAAATTTACACGACCAAAAATGATGCAAGCAACGTGCAGTTTAGGGTCTCAGCACAAATTATAACTTTTATCTCAATTTTCTCAATGAAAAGTTATTTCTATGTAATTTAGTAAGAGCCATAAGGTTTATAGCATTGCGCTTCTCTTTTTTATTCGAATGATTCTCGAAGAGAAAACATTGCAGAGACGTATTTATGAGAGAATCTTGATAACATTCGATGAACGTAGTTTTCATCCGATTTAGACGTTCGGCTCTTTTAACCGTACTCGGGAAACTCTTAACTTTTCAGTTCCTCGACTATCCCCGTGTTTTTAGGTAAAAATCTGGCTAAATGTCTGCTAGGTACAGCGTGACGTCTCCTGCGCTTGGCGGTCTAAATGTCTTCTAGGTACAGCGGCGTCTCACGCACCCCGCTGTCTCGGCCGGCCGAAACCCCCAACCCCCACCCTACCTATATAAGCGAGCTCTGTCGAGCTCCGTCATTCATGAGAGCTAGCAAAGCTGCTTTATCATAAGGAGTGGAATGTAAAGATAGCAGGGGAAGGAGGAGGCCCCCTTATGGCTCTTACTACATTACAGAGAACAGCTTTTAATCGGAGGAGGCCACCTTATGGTTCTTACTTCATTACAGAAAAACAGCTTTTTATTGAGAGAATTGAGATAACAAAAGTTATATTCTCTTCAACTTCGTAAGAGCCATATGGTTTAGCATAGAAATTACCAAAACGTAGCGCAAGCTGGCCTATGACAGAGAGCAAAGAAATTTAATAGATTGGCTGCATCCTGAAGTGAGTGATCTCAAAGAAGCGCTTGCCGTGTAAGGGATGATGACCCAGTTGTAAAACTGGGGGTAATGAGTGTAATCATAGGCCAGTACAAGTATTGCTCGGTGCCAACCACAGTTCATGTGTTAGCTCATAGCTGCCAAATAATATGCGGGCCTAGAGTATGAGCCCCGAAATAGTAATTATGTACATCAATATATTCTACCTTCATGTATGAGTGCAAATGAACAACCAGGTAGAGGCAGTAGAATCCTCAATATTGAAGCATCTACCAAGTGTATCATAGCTAATATGGTAATCTTGCTGTACAGTGAGTCGGATTAAGTAAATATATACCTAGGAAATTGACGTAATCCTCATCCTGAAGCCCTAGCGTTGAGAACTTCATAATGATATGGTAAGATAATATATACACGTACCCTATAATATGTACCAAAGTTTCTGGAATTAGCTAGCGTATCATCACAAACCCGTGACGCGAGAGGGACTATCCACCTGGTTCTTAGTGAGAAGCAAGGTGGTTAGGGTTCCCCACTGCTAATAGGTACTTGTGCCTGAACACGTGGGGCGACTTCCACAACTCCTTGTATGAAGTCTTGGAGAGGGACCCCACGCGTCCAAGCGAGAGATGAGGCAGATTTTCTGACGTCGTGAGCTTTAGTGAAGGCATGCGGTACGGCTTCATTGATAAACGAGCAGATATAACCGATGATGTCTTGAGTGGTTTGCCTGAAGAAGGATGGATGAGCAACAAGTCATTGTTCGACGGACATCGTGCTACGTAGAATTCAGTATGGTCATAGGGCACAGAACGTGTGCCCGGACATCTGGCAGCAGTGACGCGATAGAGATGATCGGTGGCGTGTGGGTGAGGGTCTGGTTTCAGTACTGGAACTTATCAGCGGTCAGAACGAGCGCGCAGTGAGGGTTCTTGGAGAAATGTAGTCCCGTGCGTGTCGTTGTTGCAATCTCAGAGACCCTGTTTCCTGCTGCGAGAGCAACGTGCAAGTCTTCTGAAAGAGCGCCAATACTGACGTCGTCCGAGTAGTGAAGCGAGGGGAGGCGAGCATGGCGAGAACCGGCTCCAGCTGCCACTGCGGCACGAAACGTCTTTGTGGTAGGTTCTCATGAAACTGGGTCTTTGCTAGTTCCTTGAAGATCGCCTCGCAGGTCGTGACGCCAAACCCATGAATGAGAGGCAAATGGAGCGCCTTCTTGTAAGTCAAAACTGTACGAGGAACAAGCTGCTTCTACTTGCCGGCATAGTGCACGGACGGGAAGAAGGTGGACTGGTTGAGGACTGCACCTTCGTGGCGCGTAGCCCCGCTTGGAAACGAGTCCAGTAGCTTTTGGTAATGGCGTTGTGTGGACTGCTTGTGCGTGTTTGATGGTTCTTCTGCAGTAGTAGTAGTCTTTTCAGCTTCAGCAGGGCTTTATTCTGCACCGGTACATGTTACTTAGGCTCCAGCAGGTCCTTCTTCTGCACCAGTTGAAGTCTCTTCAGTACCTGAATTTTCTTCTTCAGTGCCCGCAAGCCTGCTTTGGCAACAGCAGGACATTCGTTGCCAGAGGGTCTATTTTGATACCAGTAGGCTCTTCTGTGGAGAGCCAACTGATATCAAATTAGGCTTCATTCTCCTTGTCGATAATTGGTTGGGAGCAATTGGTAGCTATAAAAAATATTATTTCTGTCATACCACGAATGATGTACTCTATTAGGACCAAAGTGTACAATGAATTGAGATATTATTAGTTTATTTTGACCTTTAAACGGACTAATGAAATCAGGATCCTGATTATTCATACAGGTAACTAGACTTACCTAAAATAAAAAATAATAAAATATACTAAAATCAATTATCAGAAGTGAACGCATTCACTTGACAATCGGCATCATGCCTTGAAGGCCACCCTTGAGACTTAGCTACGACAGTGACTCAATCGTGCTGGAAATCCCGGTCATAATATATATCGTAGGCCTTGGACGGGCTGAAGAAGCCATCCTAGCAGTATTCCGTAATTGAATTTGCAGTACAACTGGCCCAAAGAGGCCCTCAGTGCTAGCTCTTGTAAACCCATTAAGTATTTGAAGGTTTAAATTAACTGACCTATAGGTAGTCTTATTTCAAGTGATGGCAGGCTAAGTTTCCTAATAGGTGAAGGGATCAAAATTGTACTGCAAATTCCATTTGAGGCCTGACGAGTGAAGTACATAGTGGAAAGACGTTTCTGAACATAAATCCCGGATCCTATTGTTTTTTTCTAATTAGTAAAAATACGACCACTTTCAATTCAGAGCACCACTGTACATACATAGGCCCACTAATTCAATCAAATGCAATATTTTATTTATTTGATCGAGCACGCACATAGCTTTCGGACACATAAGGGTGTCGAGTTCTTACATGCAACATTTCTCTAATTCTTCTCTCCGCTGTTGCTGTTCTCATGATTAGAATTCTATGCCCTTTCACAGATTCCAGTCATTGATCATGAAGTCTTAGCCGGATTCTTTATTAGACGTTTGAGGACTCTGACTACATTGCGCTGTAGCAGAATCTATAAATCAACTGAGTTACCAGGTCTATGTGTAACTTTGATGCTTGTAATATGAACCGTTAATTTAGCTTATGTAATTGCATTTTTGATACCCCATGCGTATTTATTGTAAATTCATGTATTATAGAAGGATTCTGCATGTAGTCAAGTGTGAGATTGCATGTAAATGATTATTTGCCAAACATTTCACTTCTGACGTCACTTGTTCAAGTCATATCTGTACAATAGCCAACATTGCTGGTTTTTCAGTACCGTAATTCAAACTTATGATTGAGAGATCATGTACGGGTCCTTTTGAAATGGATTTCAATTGATTCATAGATATTGTAGATATAAACGATGATTTATTTGTGAATCATTTTCCTAGGGTGTGTGTAATTATGCAGTATAGTAATCAGGAATAGCAGTCATATTGGCAACGTTTATATGTAATTATGCAAATTTTAAGAGTGCTGTGTCTATTAAAAATGTATTTGTGGTGTACTTTCATTATTTGCATTTCTCAAGTTATTTATTAATCAACTTCTAATAAGATGTCTGCATTGAATATGTTAATATGTTGTCATATATTATAGTCCCGATAATAAATTGACCATCATGCAATGGTCAATTTGTTAACCGGACTTTCATTTCTCACGTCTTTATATAAGGTAATTCCGAGGTAGCCGCGTGGGTAGCGTCTTTGACTGCAGTGTTCTACTCTGGTGTTACATGTCATGAGTTCGAGCGTTGCTAACTCCGCGGTTTTGAACGAGGAAGATTAGGCGCCTACCCCCCTCCTCAGTGACTGTCTGACTTGACCTCCCTTCAAATTGAGGGGAAATGTCTAGGCCTAAACATACATTTACAAACACTACCCATTTCATTAATGCATATAACAGGTTGAACTGATCTCCAACGATGTCATTTCAACATTGTCATTCCACTTTAAAGAGATTTCAATGTGATATACATTGCTGCTAATTCTGAGGTAGCTAACAAAAGTAATCAACAAGCACTGACATGAGATATCTGCCCCATCTTGAATTGACCGGTGGAGATGGACCCATTAATCTCATATAATGTTGAATTCTGTCTATTTCAGTAATTAAACAGTCATTACATGGTCGTCTGGCTGGACCATGTAGTCACCAAATACTTTAGTGTCCTCTGTTGTACAAGAGTCAATCAAATTAAATGGTACGGTTGTTGCACTATTAACGCTGGGAACTGTAATGCAATCGAGGTAGAATACGTTGATTAACTTCCCAGCCAACGTGTAAGTATAAGTGCTGTGAGAATGTTGTATTGCGTTGAGTACAATTCATCGGAAAAGTATTGCAGGCTGATAGACGACACAGGTTTCCGCGAAAATGATAACCTAGATGCATCGGCTCTTCTGGTATCAGATTTTCTACCGAAAATGTAACTAATTGTTCATTTGAAATACTATCTCATAAAAAGCTGATAATTTAAATTATGCAACACTTAATAAAATGAAAAATATCGTGATGATTTTAATGAAGGCTCACAATGTGCGCACACTTTGAAGTAGCTCCCAACGGCGCTAGTCAGAGCTTGGATGGAAATGGGCCCCCTTCAAAATGGAATAAAATCTGAAGACAATACTTCTGAATTTAGGTTTCGGTTTATTAGTTATCAGTGATTGTAAAGTTGACATCAATTTTAAAGTAAAATATACCAGAAATATCAAAATCGGATTGGTATAGTCTTTTTTAAAGCGACAGCATCAGCAAAATGAAGCATTGGCATTTACCGAAATTTGGGTAACAGTATACATAAACATAAAACTTTAGTACCAGTAGATCGATCAATTCATGCGAAATTAAACTATAAACATAATCTGGTTTAGACGATTTCAGATGTTGAATACAAATATATGGAGATGAGTAAATTTCATTTGCTGTTTTATGCCATGCCTGTAGGTTATGAAAATAATATGTATTATTGTTGAAAAAACGCAATTCTTCATCTTCAATTTAAATTATATAAATATAAAAGTGAATATTTTTTAAATATGTAGTAATATATCGTTGATTTTTTATAGTTCAAACAATTAGCTATACGTGTTCTACCACTTTCAGCTCTAAAGCATTACTTATTAGTAGCAGTATGTGAAAGAATAACCTCAAGATTGCAATTATTCTCCAAACAGGAGTGATCATTTTGCTTCTACAACTGAAATAATTTTTTAGAGCTATTACAACAAATTCTTCAAGTGTTGGCCAAAAAAATTTGTTGCTCCGTTCAGGACAGATTGCCATGAGGAATGAATTTGATTTGAGCCTCATTTCCATTGGAGTCATGAGGAATGAGAAAGTATTTATTCTAATTTACACAAGTGAATCAATTTCCCTAATAACACTTTCGTTGTATTCCATCGTATTATTTTCTATCGAACTATTGTATCAAAACAATCATGATATTGCAATCGGCTTGCATACAAAGTCTCAGCAGTACTGAGACGTACCTAGTGACGACACAGCCAGCGGTTGGCGCGTGGAACTGAGTAGGGAGATGCGCAGAACCAGGGTACACTAACACTACTGCTAATTATGCTGCTAATTTTATTACAACGATTTTTACCTAAGGTAGCCTCCGCGTGATCGCTTGTTTGGTGTCACTGGGGCCAAATTCGGTGTTCCGTCATTTATTTGTGACTTAAACTCTTAAAGCGACTAGTTCCATCATGCCGTGCTGTGCAGTGCACGGTTGTAAGAACCGAGGTTGTCTCTCAAAATAAAAAGTTTTGTGTTTTAGGTTTCCGAAATCTGACACCATGAGGAAACGGTGGCTGCTGGCTGCAGATCGTCAGGATGCCTTTAATTTGAACAACACGCGAATGTGTTCATGTGTCGGATCATTTTGATGAGTGTTTCTTTGAGAAAAGCATAAAAAACGCCTTGCTTCCAGATTTATACAACAATAAAAGAATATTGTAGTCCTAAAATTCGATAATTACATAATGAAATTATACTGGATTTCCAAAATTACCTCTGATCTGCATAAATTTACAATTATCTTCACTGTCCGATGTACAAAAAGTAAAACATCAAAGTATTTACCCAAGAAACACACACGAAAAGTAAACAAAGTTTCAGCTTGTCGTTTCAGCCATCTGAGGAAAACCGTTTTCTTACCTTTATAAACTGCTTTGTTCTAATCAATTGGAAAACTGACCAATATAAAATATTGGAGATCTGTTCTTCAAGATTATGGCTTGCTTAAATATATCAAATAAAAGTAATCTACTTGAATACCCAAAAATTTCGAGCCTAAAATTACTAGACTGGATATGCCAATATTATCTGTGTTGCTCCAGTGACGTCAAGGATAGGCAGGGCGGGGCCATGTCAGACCACGTGATTCTGACATCACGTATCAAATTATCCGTCTTACCCTGTCATGTTAGTGTACCCTGCGCAGAACGGCAGGCGAGGCAACCTGTCTAGTCCATAAATCTTGGCCGAGCATGTGTCAGAGTGGGAAGCGAGGTGAGTTATTGGTTCACAGTGCAAGTGGGACCGAGACAAGGCTGCGTGATGTCTCCCTGGCTGTTCAATACCTATATGGACGGAGTGGTCAGGTGTTATAACAGTCGTCATTTCGCTTCATTTCTTCCCTAGATCATGCTGTCCTTCCATTTCTTCGTCTGCTGTCGTGGAAGGGACCACTCTCGATTGATTAATGGCTGCACCTGT
>SDVV010001955.1:0-24137 GCA_016164225.1 Gammarus roeselii
ATATGTCGAAAAGCAGAGAGTGCAGGAAAGGGGAACGAAACTTAATATTAAAAATATTCAAAAAACGGGGAGGTTATAGTGAACGAATATGTTAACGTATCCCGGGCTCGAAATCCCATCATTAGTTTAAAGAAGAAAGAAACAGAAAATGTTATGTTGTTTGTAAAGGGGACGAAATCGGCGATAGGTAAGAATAGGGTGCTGGGTAATTGAGAGGCTAGTGCCACGATGTAGAAGTCACCGGGCATACCGTAAAGTACGGAGAACCGCGGACCATTTCCCCTGACTGTCAGCCTTAAATACGGAGTGAGGTGTCAGACGTGTTAGGGCCGCTGTAGGTATGGTTAGGTCGCGGCATGCCGAGCTTTGATTGGCCGCTGGGATCGGTATATAGTTTTGTAGAAGATTGTTGAATATTTTGAAGGATTTTGTTTGGTGTATTTGATGGGATTCGAGAATCGGTACGTTTAAGCCCCTGTGTGATAGGTCAATGATTTTCAAGTGCAAGGGGTAGTTATGACCTTCAAATGACCCTGACTACCATTTTTGCAAATGGTAGTCATTGAAATCTCCTAGGACATAGATATTATTTTTCAGATCAGCTGCTGTGTGGAGTATTGATTCGAAGTGTCTGAAACATTGTTTGCAGGTATAGGTGGTCTGAAACTGACTCCGACAATTATGGATTTGGCTTTCCTGATTTGGATGGTAATCCAATCATCGTCGACTTCGTCTTCATCTCCAAGTGTATTAATTTGGCCCTTATCATACTCATTTTTTTCCTATATACACGCTATCGATCTTCATTCAGATCGCTTGCAACATTTAGAGCTATCGATCCGAAAAAAGTTGCTTCCCATAATAGG
Source organism: Gammarus roeselii (assembly GCA_016164225.1). Classification (NCBI taxonomy): domain Eukaryota; kingdom Metazoa; phylum Arthropoda; class Malacostraca; order Amphipoda; family Gammaridae; genus Gammarus; species Gammarus roeselii. The sequence continues at coordinate 867 of SDVV010001955.1, forward strand.
TACCAACCATGTCTCAGTAATATGAAGTATATCAACATCTTTCTTCCTAAACATACACTATATCTGATTCATTTTAGACAAAACACCTTATGCATTTTTGTGTTTTATATGTACATATTTCGTCCTTTGCCCGAGAATTCCTTGCAATGTCATCAGGTTCCTTTGTGCCATCTAGTCACATTGACCTGCTGCTGCTTTTTTTGTTTTGTGTTGGAGTTTGTGACGCTTCTGTCAGCGTTCATCTTGCAGCTTGCATTGATGTTTTTACTATCGTGGCCGTTGTCAGATGTGTCCTCCGTGTAGATGCAGGTATCTGGTGTTCAGCTTCTTCATTATGTACAAAACATAACACTCATCAAATCCATTTCTTCGTATTTTATTTCAATCACTTTCCATGTGCAATATTACTAAATTGTATGTAACGGTATTAACTTCACATTCCATTTAATTGCAAAATAATTACTTAGGTAACGAAAAATTTCCTTTGCACCTAATTTTTATATTCTTATAATCAATTAATGATCTATGTAGAAACACTTTTCTGTGTGCGTCGTTTTACATTAGTTGTTTGGTATAGCTTCAATTCGGGGACGAACAGTTACATAATATTACATTGCGCTATCAATATTCATGCTATATATAACGAAATTTATTTACTTATGATTATCACGTTACACTGGGGATAACACCAGCTCATCGCAAAGTCACCGCGAGAAAAATTCGAGGAACACATGGCGGCTCATAGTTATGGACGAGAGCGGCAAAGCGATCCAATTGGCAGGGACTGGAAAAACAATCATGAGGCCCTTGGATAGAGCCGAGGGAGGAGCCGGGAAGTCGATCAGATACTTGCCGTGATGATTGGTTGACTGGCTGCGTTAGTTGCCTACTAACGTTATCATAAACCTGAAAATGTCGAAAAATGGAAAACGATATGAGAGAATTCATGAAAATTGTTCGAGCCGACTACAAAACGATGAACAGTGTAGAACTCACTTAGTACCTTTGGATGCGTTAAACCTACAGAACCCCACGGCACGAAAAGAACCATTAAGTACTCCAATTCAGAGATTCATCAGGGTATTTCGCTTGTTCATCCACGGTTAAATAATTGAAGTTTATTGAAAAAATAAACGAAAAAACAGGATATACTGCTGTATATTTCACAATGTAGAGTCTAGAACTGCGCTATGTCTCCATCCAAACATATTTATTGTGCCGCCTAGCGGATGAAAAGTATCAAACTCATCCGTCAGCGTTTGAGCCTAATAACTTTTATGGATGGGAGGTTCGTATCAGATACGACACAACACTATTGGGCGTGAAATAAGGCAAACCAACTCTATTTGTTTTAGCACAACAGCAAATGACAACATATTCACTCATAGCAGCCTAGCGTTGGGAATGCACCAAATTGGCATCGTTCAACCCAATGAAAAAATTTGAAAGATTTATTTGGAATAAAATCTAAGAAGTTGTTCTTCAAATGGCAGCAGAGGACCGACCCTGTAATCAAAGTCAGCATTTTCACCAAAATGTTCACAGTGTTTTCTCATTACTTTGATGGCAATGATTGAAAATCAGCATTTAAAAATTTTAATAAGCTGGTAGGGGAATGAGTGGTAAGTCCCTTTTCCCTTTGAGCCTATTTTGACAAACGTTCAAACAGTTTGTGGAAGCAACTGCCTTGACAAGTTATTACATCAACACGTTAACTCACAACATCTTCACACCGATCAGTATTAGGTAATAATTCATAGTGACCCAAAATGGTTAGGGTAGAATCAGATAGCTCCTGAGATTCATCCGACTGATGAGAATCTGCTGAACCAGATTCGTATGAGCGAGGAAAGCAGAGAAAGTGTTAATGTTGCATTTGAGAGCCCTGCTCCATCATCACAAAACCCAAATTCAAAATTGGTCTGTGGAGAAGTTTGAGTTGCCGCTGTAATTAGTAGATTAAGTGAATTGCAAATTTGTCAATTGCAAAGGCATAAGAGCTTGAGGAATACAAGAAATTTATATCCTACAGACCATCACGCCCTCTCTTTTTTTGTTCACCAATTTCATAAAGAAGTTTTCTTCTATAGGAAGCCATTTTATGAAGATACTATTTGTGAAATGAGATAAGACATTATAGAATTATTACATATTAATCTTGAGAACCTGTATTATGAAGGACACAATCTTTTCTTTGAGACGATTCAGCTAGATATGAAGCTATACACTTAGAAATATATTGATAACCAATCTATGACTAATACCGATATTCAATATGTAACAAATTCTGTAACTTCTAGGAGAACATCTAATACAATTTATTAGACCTTCTATGTTGCTTTCCATATGATTAGGCTCTTCGAATGATTATAATTTATGTAAATACAAAACGATGCACAGAATTGTCTTATTACTTGTTTTTAGACAATAGAGTACAAGAAATATATGCAGCATGGGTTATATTAAATGAAATGTATGATGTAGGGTGGAGCGTATTTGTTGAGTTGGACTTGCAACGCTACCGGACGCTATCCATTTAAGGCCTCCGGACGCAAATGGTTTTTCCTAGTACAATTGGTGAACAAAATTTATGATACAAATGATATTTTTCCTAGCAGTTTTATACTAAATACTGAGTAGACTAAATACTGAGCTATGGCAATTGTTAAATGTTAACATTATTGGGACCCACTCTGAATCATCCATTGTAAAATTGAGAGACAATCTTTTACTAGAAGTGCTTAATTTTTTTTTTTAATCTCAATGTAAAATTCTAAGTTCAGGTCTAAAATGCCCGTGGACATTCTATGGTCAGAAAGGTTTCTGCTGTCAAAGATAACTACACCACTTTATTCCCTCAGACAAGAAACAATACTTATAGGATCGGAAACAAATGTACCGAATATGGAATAAATATCTTTTTCAAAGAATCTCCTCTGGAGAAGTGTCGAACGATAAATTGTGTTGTTTCGGTTGTTTACTTAGCCGTGATAACGATGCTTTCCCGTTTTTGGTTTCCAGAAAGAGTTTGTTTTCTATTTTCTTCTACGTTTATCCCACAGATTTATATCGTAATTATGATCATTCCTAATTATTAAATGATAAGCAAATTGCTGTAATTTTGAACAAAATTATTTGTACTCCCTCTCACTCCATTATCCCCGAAATCAGGTAAATAAACTGGTATGGTCGAATGCAAGATGAATTCTGAAGCTCACCACGTAATATTCTGTAGGTGTAGATTTGAATTTGGTTTTAGGATCATTGGCTCACAATTAATGCTGAAGCGAGTGCACTCCTTGAAAATGTAAAAATAAGTTGGATGAGTGAGCTGTCTGGTCAATCAACCTCCCTAAATAAAGATAGACAGTTCTGCATGGGACTGTGTATATGAACCACCACAATCCTTTCTATAGTTTACGAAAATAAAATAGGAATTAGATGAGAATTAAACGTACCTGATTGAATTGCAAGATTCCCATTCGTTTGAGTATTATGTATTTATACACCTCTGCGCCACTTGCCTGTACCATCTTTCAACTTTTTTTGTCTTTCATCGGGCGTCCGTCTTTCATCGTAACATTACAACGTCTCCAGGCAACGCTATAGCTACCGGGTGCCTCCTGTACAGTGACAGTAGATTTTCGGCGTGCATTTATGCACCATCATTTGGGTTGAGAAGGTCTGTTCAATGCAACCAGTGATGGGAATACGGTCAGCAAACATATTCTCTCCTAAACAATTTATGTTCCAAATGATTGACTGCTCACTGAGATTATCGGATCACATATGCATTTATTCATGTCCCACATGAATATGTGTAGTAAAACATTTCATCGACAACATTTTCAGCTAGAAAAATTATGATGAACAATTTGGGTTCCAAACACATGACGAATGAACTCTAGACTGTTATGTTAACATTCGACCGTAAATATTTTGCCGCGTTTGCATCCAACCAGTTCACTCCCGAGAGTACAACATTCAGTTATGAGTATTGATCGAAAACACTTTCGACCCGGCGTTCGACATGGTTCCAGGGAGAGAGTCTACCGATACTGTAAGCTGTACGGCATATTCCACTGCCGGCTCCTAAAACCAGGGTCCCACAGATTGTGCCTGAGAGCGATGCTAGCGATACTGTTAGCTGTACGGCGCCCTTCACTGCCCGCTCCTCAAGGAAGGGTCCGACAGCTTGTGCCTGTGAGCGATGCTATTGATTTCGTGAGTTGTCTGACGTCCCACACTGTCCCACTGTTAAACCCAGAGTCGACAGATCAGTGCACAGCTGCTAAAGCCAGGGTTCAACAGCATGTGCCTGAGAGTGATGTTATTGATACCGAAAGCCGTGAAACTTCCCTCAGTTCCCCGCGGTTAGGAGCAGTGTAAGACAGATTGAGCCCGAGCGATTAAATCAATACACAAAGTTGTAGGCCAGGGTGCGTCATCGTGTGCATACGATACACCAAGTCGTAGAATGTGCCCCAGCGTCTTGCTACGGAGGCCAGGGTGCGTCATCGTGTGCATACGATACACCAAGTTGCAGGATGTGCCCCAGCGTCTCGCTACGGAGGCCAGGGTGCGTCATCGTGTGCATACGATACTCCAAGTTGTAGGATGTGCCCCAGTGTCTCGCTACGGAGGCCAGGGTGCATCATCGTGTGCATACGATACACCAAGTTGTAGGATGTGGCCCAGTATCTCGTTACGGAGGCCAGGGTGCATCATCGTGTGCATAAAATCGATGATATCGATACTGAAAGGTGTAAGTCATTCTTCAGTTCTTCGCTTCTAAGGCCAGGGTCCGACAGCTTGTCCCAGAGAGCGATGCTATCGACACCCTTGAGTTGTTCTGAAAGGAACGAAGGCACTGAGGCGAGTCCGTAAATGGGCGAAGCAGCCGCTCAAGTGAGTCGACAAGAAAGGCGGACTATTGAACAATTCTTCGTGACAGAGGAGTGACGGAAGCAGTCACTTTCAGACGATCTGATTTTATTGGTAGGAGACAGTTATCTCAGTAAATTTAGGGAAATAAAGTTGTATACATTTCCCTCACGTTAATTTTATTTATATAAATACCACATACAGAAAACATCAAATTCACTGTGGTTATCTAGCGTAATTTTTTCTTTCATATGAAACAATATTTACTGATGCTTAGGTGACAAAGATTATTTCTGGAATATTTTTTTACGGAATTTTATTTATATTTCATATTTCGAAACCTTAGTTACTCATCTAATAATAGTCTTCAAATGAAATAATATAACTGAATTTGAACTATTGTGTGTGACAAAATGTATTATTCACTTAAACTAAATTTATCGGTTCTGTGAGTAGTGCAACATAAATGTATCGAGTCATTATGATGACCTGGAATACGTGGAAGTGGGCGCAAGCCAAGGATTCGATTCCAGAGGATAGCGATAACATTTCTCAGAGCCTCTTCGCCGCCGCGCTCTAGTGGGGCAGTCAACATCGCACTGCCTTAGCTGACATGAATAAAATGCATTACCCAATCGATCTGAAGCCGAAGAACTCGGGATTAATAGGTTTTTAGATGATGCGGTGATCGACTGATTATATTAAATAATAGTAGAAAAGGTGTACTTGAACATGCGGTTGGTGATAATTTTGGATGCAGAAATTTAACCAGATTTCATTATAAGCAAAACAGTTGTAATTGGTTGTTGTTACGTCATTTCCCTTCCAAGTGGCCGCGACTAATCTGCTTGAAATTGCAAGGACTGAAAACATTGTTACTAACAAAGGAATGACGATAGACAATTGTTTTAAGAAGTATGTATAGACATACAGCCGTTTCCCCCAAGTTAGAAGGGTGGCTAAGTTAGGCTAACACAGAGGGGGGAGGTGCCCAATCTCTCCGCCCCATGACCGTCGTGTTTGTGCCGAGGCTCGAACTCACGAGGCTCGGATGCGCTAACCACTCCGCCACAACAGCCTGAGTTTATTTGCAGACAGATCATAGAGTTCTAAAGAAATTTGAAATAACATATGAGAAACAGGGAGAATTGGCTGTCAGGAGGATGTGTGGAAGGTAAATAACCTAGAGCGGAAGTACATGACGACTTGAATGAAAGGACAATCAGGGCAAACAATGTCCAGAGTCTCTTTGATAAGTGACACTAGTATATTTACTCTATACGCAAAACTTACTAATGCGACCTTTGAAACTATTCATGACAATCAGATAGATAATGTTTGCTTCGTTCACTCGTGATTGCTGATAGCTGATCGCATGGTGGATCTTTATGAACAAAAATTGTACACAAAAAGGTTTCATTCATTCTTGATTTAGTGGCACCAGCCACTGCATTCACTATACACTGTAAAAATCAATCCGTTTCATCCCAATGATGGGATAACTTCACATTATTTTTAACAGCCGCCTGCAGACGGGCCGCCGTCATGATAGTAGAGTTATCATCGTTCCTCCGGCTATACATTTTCTTTGTTGGGCCGTAACCAGCCCCAATCCATTTATATAATACGTTTTATTGAGGCACTGGGATCAGATAGCGAATGAGGCTCTTATCAAATCAACTTCTCCGTTGTGTCCGTCGGTGCAGAAAATGTAAGCGTAAGTGGCCGGCAAGAGGACGGCCTCACTGCCTAGACACGCCATCTCTAGGCAGCACAATAATTGTCTGAGTCGAATGGAATTTGTTCGCTTCGTCTGGAATATAATTGACAGTACGGAGCCAATGCAAAAATATTTATTGAAATAGTATATAAAGACATTGTCTGATTATATTGATGCAGATAGATTGCAACACAAGCTGGACAACGCTTACCAGCGGTAAACGGCGACAATCTGGTGAAATGAAGGCAAAAACAGAGGGCAGAATCATTTTCCCATAGCAAAGGAAGTTAAATTGATCAAGCTGAAACGCAATTGGGGTACCATTATTAAATTCAACTTGACGATGTTTGTATTCCCTTTCATTGAAATGGCAATGCAATGAACGCACTATGGTGCTTGTCTTGGCAAAAATACGTAACTTTTACTGAGCATGGGCATTAAAAGACAGGGCATTAAAAGACAGTCCTGTTCAGTGGAAAAAAAATGTACTTGACAAGATCTCGGGTTGAAAAGTAACCTCCAATGATGCACCATTGCACGCACATAGTATGCGTCGTTATTAAGTGGGAGCACATGTGGAAGGTAATCATTGTCGGACCTAGAGAAGAAAACATAATGATCACATGATAAAATGCATCTTTGGGAATCTTGTTTACTGATTTGCAATGTGACGAAAGTGAGAGTGAATATCTTTAAGACAACTGTAACAAAGATTGGTGAGTCAATTTACCTCTGAGAATTGTCGTCGCAGGTGAATTTACACAGGTACAATTGCATAAGTAATCATACGCGAAAACCATTTTCACCGATATGATAGTACATGTGCAAGCACTGACAAATATAACAAACTAACAGAAATGTTGGAGTTGGGATATTTGAGTTCATTATTGTTGGAAGTGCTACAAGTAAGTACACAAGCGATGCGTGAGGGGCGAAACAAAGATGTGTGAGGTGTGGGACGAGATCCCACCAATGCAGATGAGACATGAAATTGACCTAATTTCGAGGTAAATAAATATTTTCTCTGAGCTGATCCTTTTGTTATTGGCAGGGTCAGATTTAATTCAACACAAGGGAGGTAAACTATTTCTTACTGTTTCAACTGAAAAAACACGCTATGCCGTACAATCTTTAACACACAATATTGGACAAAACCCTTGTTCATTTGTATTATTTTGCATCTCTGAAGGCATTGGCATCGACACTTTTTCATTCGATCTTGGTTGTTGGATTCTGCTGCTCATGGGACTGAGTTCAATGTTTGCACTTGACGTGATTTTTTTTTATGTTTGGAATACCCATATGAACAACAATGTCAAAAAATCGATGATAATTAAAATACTAACAATTATCTTCAAACAATGCTTTTGTTCATAAATATCTGATATTCATGATTCTCATAAATTATTAAATCACGGTGAGAATTTCAACGAGAGACGCAGACATCCTCTGATGAATACATAGTAAGATTTCCAATCACTTTACACTGTAATATGGAGCCGCGGTGGCTCTGGTAAAATTTCCTGCGGCATGGAGGAAGAAATCGCGTGGTCATCGTACGTTAGGCGCCACCGGAGATTCCGCCCTTAAGTTGCTGGGCGGGTCAGCCATTGCGTTTATCAGCGGCCACCATTACTGTCGGGCGCCCTCTCAAGCACGGCAGGCTATCGTCCCCGCTCGGCTAAACGGGGCTCTCATGATCGCTCCAACGGCACTTTGCCTCGTTAACAATAATTGAAGAACAATGATTCACAACGAAGACCAGGCAGAAGCTGGGGGACAAAGTTGGTAGTAGTGGAGAAGATTCCAGGTCTACAAAGACTTTGAGAAATGCACTGGAAAAAAAGTAGTTTTTTTTCTTCGGTAATGGGGGATTTTCATATTTTACCGATTTCAACGAATTATGACATTATCGAATTAACAAGTGACATCAAACGATTGATAGATTGCGTGATTGTTTGCTGCTCTTTGATGAAGATGTTTGTTGCATGTAAGGAATATTACAGCAATTCATAAACAATGTGTATCAATAAAACCATTTTTATCTCAAATTTGACAGTTTCCTGAACAAATCCCACAATGTGTTAAGATAAAAATCTGGGATGAATTCCTTTGACAAATTATGATGTCAACAGAAGTAAATTTACTTGTGTAAATAACTTTCGGTGTAATTGTGGGCACCCTAACACAGGAGAGTAAACTCATGCTCCTAAATGGAGGGGAGCCCAGCGTTCCCGCTGAAATTATTTCCGCACACGCGCACTATCGCCACTTCACTTCACCTCACTGTCATGGCCGGACACTGTCATAACCGCTAAAAATCTTTCATCACACATGCTTTCCACCTAAACGATGTTTCAGCCCACACGTATTTTCCGCCACTTCAAAATCTGCCACTGTCATATCTGCCACTGTCTTTACACCTAAACATGCCTACCAACCTACTGGATATCACCTCAATGAAACATCAATAAAAAAAAACGCTAAAAACCGGCATTAGGCACCCTAGAAAAATAGTATTTTTGCCCCAAGGGTTAGAAATACGTACCTTTGCCCCGCGGGTTAGAAACACGTACCCTAAGTTAGGTTAGGTTGGGTAGGAAACGTTTCATTAAAGTGATAACCAGTAAAATGGTACGCCTTGTGGCTGATTCTGACGTAGGCTGAAACAGAGTTTAGGCAGAATGTCAATGGAAGGTATGACAGTTGCTGGTGTAACTGAGGAACGCTATGAATTTTCGCTGTTAAAAAATGGTACCGTAGGTAGGTAGTCGGAACAACTTGTGGCTGATAAGGCAATTAGCAGAGATGAAAGGGGCTGATCTGACGTTAGCCATAAAAGAATTTAGCGCCAGGGATAGCGACCCAAATGGAGGACTGCAAAAAAACACAGAACACAAAAATTTGATGTAAAGAAGGGGATTAAAAAATATCCAAAACTAATTCGACATATCAGGAAATAAGCATATCAATTGGAAAAAAGTTCCTCTATAATAAAAGATCATCATAAAACAGAAATCCTGTTAGAAGTAAAATAAATGACTTTGAATCTAAAACCCCATTAAGAGCCAGAAGCCAACTCACCTATATAATTGAATGTTCGATAATTTATTGCCAATCACCAAACAAAAGATGCGAATCATTGTTTAATATTCAATCAACTATTGGTTCTTCCCGAGTCATCAGCCAGCGACATTTCCGGCAGATAAGCGGCGGCGGCAGAATCCGTCTGATTACTCGGCACACCCTCTATGCATGTAAAACTATTTTGACCTAATCTCCAAAATGAAGCAAATTAACAATAAATAAGATTGTCTGAAACCAAATACATCATATATAGAAAATTTCGTGGTATACTTTCGGACACCACTGTGAGACAAATTTAAAAAGCAGACAATCTTAAATTCCGAAAAAAAAATATTCCATCAACTGCCTAACCCTAATATCTATGTAAATTCATTGATGAAATACTTCGTCGTACACAAACACATACATCACCTCAAACAAATCAACAAAAAATATTCATAATTTCAACAAGCTCCGCAAGCAATATCGTCCGCCAACTCGAACCCTAGGAACACTCACTGACCATCAACACAGTGATTTATTATACAACCACATACTTTTTACTATTTCAGCACAATCGATCAATAATTCGCCGCGTCCCTCTTCACGGAACCTACATAACATACAATAAGCAAAGCATTTTCCATTTTCATTGCCCACTTACCATGTGTTGGTATCCGTCTCACCAATAAACAAGGTGAATGAATCAAGTGCGCAGGAATAACTTCTGTTGGAAATGGGAAAAACATCAGTCAGAAATCTAACAAGCTATGGAAAGACAATATTCGCACACTAAACAGAGGAAAGGCCTATCCGACCTCGTCACACCACGATAATGTTTAAAATCGACAGCATTACTAAACACACTTAACACACAAAGGAAGACCAACCCCATGAACTCCCGTTTAAATTGTTAACGATTGGGAGTTTAACGCCCGGCATCGCATAACCCCCTGAAGGTAACTTAACTGTTAACACTACTGCTCGAGGTCGCTGCGCAATTGGCATCAATCGCACCTAATCCACATTACATTTGACCACTAGACCACACATTGATAATAAAAATAAGAAATAATTATAATAATAAGTTACTTTAACAACCATCATGGCATAGTATTACAATTGAGACATCCTATTTTATGGTAGCAGTGAGAATATAAATATGAAATTACCGCACACAAATAGAAATAAAGTAAAGCATAAATGTTATCGTAACCATTGGTACAAGCAATTTTCTCCATCGCCTTAGCAGTGACACGGAAGCGAGCGCATCACTAGAGCAGATTGTAATGAGAAATTCATTTGAGGAACTTATAACTCGAGTCATAAGGCTGTGTGCCGCTTTACGGAACAGTACCTTGATGTGATCTGCGTTTTCACCATAAGCCCTGCTCGCTGACGTCGAGCGAGGTATCTGCATCAGCGTCTAAATGTGTCTTTATAACTCACCGTCAACTTTCTCAGCTGTATAGGAAGTATTTTCTCCAGAGTGCGTTACAATAAATGGGATAACAAGAGCAGCATTTCACATAGCTTCCTTGGGTGTAAATGAGAATTTTCGTAGCAGCATGTTCCAAACTGCATTTTGGGGCCCTGTTTGTTGCAACATTCTTGACACAATTGCAAACTGCTGTGATGTTGTCCCTTATATATTGAAATTCATCTACGAACTCAGGTGTAACGTCGCCTAGTTTTATCACATTCGATAGATAGTAATCAGGACCCTGCGGTCTAACTAGCGTGCATTCAGTATTTGCACTGATATATAAATATCATGAAGTTCAGAAAAAATGTTTCAGAAATCGAGAAGTCTATGCAATGCATAACTAAGGTTGTTAACAAAGCAGTTGGCGACATGACACCCTTGGCTTTCTCTTCTTACAAGATAATTAAACTAATCGTTGTACACGTTATACAACAATGGCGATAGCTGACCTCCCTGCCTAAGACCGTTTTCACAATGATAAGTGACAGAATTCGAACTAGCCCACTGAACTAGGATTTCCTGTTCCATGCACCAAAATACAAGCAGGGCAAAATTTGATGAAAGTCTCTTCTCTCAATTAAATTTTTGAACAAACTACAACGATTTACTTTATCAAAAGCCCACATTCCGTCTAAAAAAAACTCAGAAGACATGCGAGTATCTATTTCTGTAATACTCAATAGTTTGTTTCAATACGAATATCGTAATTTTAGTTTCATATCCATCTCTGAATCCAAACTGATTGTTCGCGGTAGATAGAAATGTTTGCAATCTTGCTGGAATAACCTTTTAAAGAACCATGGATATTGAGGAGGCAAACAGCAATGGAGCGATAATTATTTATTTCAGCAGGGTCTTTCGCTTTACAGTTCAGAAGAGGAATCACAGCTACGTGCACTTTTCCTCTTGGTAGCTCTTTGTCATGAATGCAGCCAGAAAGGAAGAGAGCAAACACTGCAGTCAGTCTGTGAGAAGTATTCTTATATACTTCACCCGGTATGTCCTCATTTCCAACGGTTTTGGTATTTTTGCGGCCTTTGGCAATGCTCCTAACCACTGTCACAGATACCATTTCGTAAATAGCAGGAACATTGTCGAGGGCGTTTTGCACTCAATCTCTGTTCTCTACTGTGTCAACAGAATTCGTAATATGCTGGAAGTGCTTCCACTAGAACCCTCCAATGTTTGTTTCCCCAGTTACATCCTGCCACCGCGAGTGGAAGTGCTACTTGTTTAAGATTATGTGACCAAATTTTATATAAAAAAATCTAAACATTTATCTTCTTGCAACTCTGCTGGAAGAGCTTGTACACGAACTCATGCTCGTTCTCTCTCAAGAACGCGAGTTCTCGACGAAACAGTTACTTTGCTATCCATATTGCTACCGCAAGCTGACCTCTCGATGCATTTCAGTAATATTCGAATTAAATACGGCTTTGCGCAACCATAATTCAGTTCTTGTCTAGGTTTATTCCAGCCTGGAACGTTGTATTTGCTGGTTTGGCTGGTACCGAAAACACGCCGTCCTGCAATTAATAAACACGCCTCATGCAGCACAACATATCATTTAATCTTACATAATGAACACCCTCATCCACAATAGTAATGACCCATGAAACGGCTTGAACATCAACTTAACCTTTCACACCAAATTGCTATCCAGCCACAAAGGAAAATGACCCAATCGGTCTGGAAAAATGACTGAGCTAAGTGTACTCTGTGAAAGCGAACTTCCGAGTAGCACCCGCTCTCTCGTTTATATCCTTTTATCAAACGAAACAGACTACGTTTCGGCAGTAGACTTAGATACTTGCGTGTTCGATTCGACCACATCCACCCACTCCTGCTGGCTAATCATTCGGTCTCTACGTCGATCTTGCGACATTTTTACGAACGCACAAACTAGCAGGGACGTTACATTACTCACGGAGCCATCAGAGGGGCCGGGTATCACCTGGAAAATGGTCGTCAGATGGTGCGCCAACTTATCGCTCAGTATGTTCCATGCCTTGAGGCACGGGCACCTTTTAAAACTCAAGAAATAGCTGACCTACTGGGGGACAAACTGGAGGAGTTTTCGTTTCACCAATACCAGAATGGACGTGTTCAGACCGTTTCTCTATCACGATGAAGCGAATAGTCGGTGCATCTCTACACTATTAGCTTCATCCCAACAACCAGGAAAAAGTGTGCTTCACTGTTGGCCTGCTTAGTTTTGAGGGCAGTCCACGTCGAGCCGCTCTGGACACTACTGCGTTCAAGAACGCTCTTCGAAGATTTTCACTATCAAAAGGACCTGCAAATTATTGCGGAGTGACAGAGGAACTAATTTCACATTAGCACGTAGCAAAGAACACTTCACGGATGTAGAGAACGTTCAATCCGAAATGGACAAATCTGTTAGCATTTAGAAGCAAAAAATTAGTTCTGTGGTAGCATTTAGGAGCGAAAATTTTGTTCGGTTCGCCAAGCGCTAGACGTGGGACATGGACACACAACACAAAACAATGCTCTGGTGTCCACAACAATAGAAACATACCACACGGGTGGCAATGCATATACTGCCATCAAACCTATAACATCAATAGAGATATCAACAATAACACCATTCCCCCCGCACCAACACCCAACGCCCGTTCACTTCTGGGGGCTCCTCATATGTGTGTTCGTCGGCCTCACTGGCGGCGGCTCCTCTGCCCGGACATCACATGTTGTGCCCCGGACTCCAAGACTCGCCCCGCCTGCCGCCGCCCCCACCTCCACACACCGTGGGCTCAACACCACCCCCTGCTACACCACAACAACCCCAACCCGATGCCAAACACCTACATATATTACAAATAATCACAAACGGCATTGGTGGAAAACAAGTCGAACTAGAACACATTCACATCGCCCACTTCAGGAAACAAAACTTAAACAAGACTCCATAACACCAAAGTTTCCTGGATACACAACACTTTGCCAAGACCGTAATACCAACGACGGTGGTGGTATACTCATTACACTAGAACTTCAATCACTACACATACAAATTCCCCAACAACAATACAACATATTCAACATATACATCCCTCCATCCAGTTCATGTTCACCTCACTATACGCCCCACCTAGACTACCTTAACAGAACCACTAACACCTTCGTCCTAGGCGATTTCAACGCGCACGACCTTTTCTAGTTCGCCTCGCAGAGAGGTGACCGAAGGGGTAGTGTTCTCGTTGATCAGCTGGATACACTTATCAAACTGAACAACGCAGACACACCCACTCGCAAACGGATCAATCCCAATACACAACCGACTTCTCCCGACGTCTTATTCTGCTCCCCCAACCTCACGTTTAATTGCCAACGGGCGCTTCACAAGGACATGTCATCCGACCACCTCTCAGTGGTCATTAACTACCAACTTCGATCCCCAATCGACAACAAGCCCCCACACTTTTCGAAACTGCAAGAGAGCAGACTAGAACGAATACACAGCATCGATTGGAATCACTCTACAAGACTTTGAACATCACCCAATATACATCAATAGACACAGCTACGAAACACGTCAACACAGTACTCGACCGCGCAGACAGACTAAACATACCTGCCGGGTTCGTCCGCGGCTTTAATTCAGCATTTCCGGCCAATATTAAGCGAAAAATTCCGCAGCGAAACCGCCTCCGTAATTTACCCGCCACCAACGATCGAATCACTCTGATTCAAATCCTTAACGAAGAAATAGATGCTGATATCCGGGAGTATGAGACGAACCTATGTCGGGCCGTGCTTGCAAACACTAACTTTCAAACCTCACCATCAAAATTATGGAAACTCATTAGGAGCCACATAGACATATATGTGGCAATCCTCCCACCCAACACCCAAACCATACCATCAGACCAACAACAAGCAGACATACTCAACAAACACTATGCAAACACTTGCCACCTACCGCACCCAGACAGCAGGAGGATACTCAAACAGCTACAGATTGCAGACTGATCCAAACATGGAAACTCCCTTCTAGCCGCCATCCGCCAGACCAAAAATTCCTCAGCAGCGGGCCCAGACGGCATATCTTACATTCACCTTAAACATCTAGGGCCACATGCCATCGCGATCCTCAAAGACATCTTTAACGTTCCCGTACTATACTATACAATACACAATATCTGGAAACAAGCTAAAATCATCCCCATCCTGAAACCCAACGAAGTTCCCACATATTCCAGCCTCATACAGACCCATTTCTCTGCTCCCATACCCCTCGAAAATCTTGGAGAAACTGGTGTAAACATATTTAATGCACACATCCCACTCTCCCCTACGCAACACGGTTTCAGGGCTTAACACTCCACCACCACGCTCCTCACCAACCTCACCCAGACCATCCACGAAGGCCTGAACGAAAAGAAATCAGCCTAACAAACCCTGGTATGCTCTATCGACATTAGTAAGGCCTGAGACACAGTTCCAAGACCGTCCTCATAAACAAAATACTCAACACTCACATTCATTCAAATTATACGAAGTGGCTTGCTAATTTTTTGTCCGGTAGACATGCACACGCCGTCTACAACAACAAGCCACCGCGAATCCGCAACTTCTCCAATGGTGTCCAACAGCGATCATTGCTATCCCCTTCCCTTTTCAATGTCTTTATGCAGGACCTTCCCATTCCAACGGAACCCAACACCCACATCAGCTCATACGCGGACAACCTCACAATAATTACACAACACCACAAACACGAGACCGCAGCTGCACACCTCCAGCAGTATCTGAACTCCCTTTAAGTCTGGCTGCATGACAACAGAATGAAGCTGTCCGCAAGCAAGTCGTCTCTGACACTGTTGACACCGGATAGCAATGAACACCGCATCCACCCCCATGTCACGCTCAACCACACCCCCGTGAGCCACAGTCGCACTACAGCCCTCCATGGAGTAACTAATGACACGGGGATGACATTTAAATCCCACATAGCCAACATTGGCACCAAAACCAGACCCAGACTGAACGTGTCTCGGGTACTCACTACAACCTCCTACGGTCACTCCATGTAATCAATTACAACACTATACAAACAATTCATCAGGCCCGTTATCTCCTATGCAAACACCGTTTGGTCTTCGGATCTTGTACCCACACATATTAACTCCCTGCGAAGGATACAGAACACGGACTTGCGCATCCCTACGGGCTGTACACAGACTGCTCCCAATCTGCCCTTGCCTGAAGAAACCAAGGTCCTCCCTCTCAAGCATCATGATATGAGAGGGACCCAATTCTTCAACAAGATCTCGGACCTGGCACACTCCTGCCACAACCTACTTTACCCTCGTCCAACCAACCGACATCTTCATAACACACCAGTAACGCACTTAGGTTCTCTTTATGCAACCATTACTGAACCTACAGAGAGCACATCTATGCACAAACAGATACACACACACTTCACAGCTCTTGCATTAGACGAACACAGAGTCAGCCCGATCTTGCATAGCCACCCGCCTGGGTGGATGTGGAGGAGGTGGGGCTGCCCAGGGGTAACAGGGTCCACTTGTCGAGGCTGCGGTGTGGGCACCACCTCAACTCCAACTCCCCCTGCGAACTAAATAAACATACTTCTTTTCTGTCACTAAAACCAGGGTTACACCCTTCGACAAACGTCCGATGAGTTGCTACAAATGCCAGAAATATGGACACATCAGCGAAAATTGTAACGGCAAGCAAGGATGCTCACACTGCTCCCAAGTCAACCACGACAGAAGGGACGATGGCCTGTGGTGTACATCCAAAAAAGCCACTGTATTTACTGCAAAGTAAACAGCTACTTCACGGGACACAAAGACTGTCCAAGGAATAAGAAATAAAGGCCAATTCTTTAATACCAGATGGACCACGATCCCGGGTGACGAGAGGCTGTGGCCTCTATGCTCTCCTCCGAGGCTGACCCTCCCACACTGGAGAAAATATCATCATCATTCCCTACTCACTGTCTCATAATGCTCGTAGACAGTGGTGCAAGCAGCGCTGCCCCCTCAACGAAACCATTCACTATGATGAACTCGTTCTCACAACAACTAGTAGGTAAAACGGAATACATCCACCGACAGGGAAAGAAGTATCTGACCTACGTCGCAAAACTCGAACAATGTAACGCTACACAAATAATTACCCCTAGACAACACGAAGTTACAATCGACTTACGCCCTTCCTGCGACGTTACCAGACGAATTATATACACTTCCTGCTACAACCCCACTAAAGACCTGAGCGCCGCTGCAACAGGTTTATCAAAAGATTAGGGAGTTACCGGAGTCTCTTTACCAACATGAATCAAATCACGAAACGCTAGTTCCACCGCATACCAGATCAACTTCTTAAGATCTGGCGCACCAGAATTCCCAGTAGTCCCGGCTGAACCTGGGAAAAATAAAACTTAACCAGTGGCGACATCGCCTGCAATGTGAAACAATGTCTTGAATACGACCAAGATATCAAATACTGTATGCCGCACATACCCCAATGTTGTATGAAGTGCGCCGGTGGTCATAAAACAAGACTGCAAAGCCCTCTTACCTACGTGCTACCACTGTTTATGCCTCCATGAGACAGGCGACCGTGACTGCCAAATAAACATGGGCCAAAAACGAAATAACATTTCTGCAAAACAAGCGCAGAGTCACACGTAAACGAGGCAATCAAATCTGGCGAGACGAAAAGCAAATTCACCTCAACTGTGCTGAAGCAGTTAAATCTACACGGAACCCCATCCCATCAGACGATACCTATCCACTGTCAACACAACCTAATAACATGACCTCCATTCTCCTTCATAGTAGTATCACTACCTCGCCCCGCCCAGCAATCGCTGTCACAACTGAGGTGAGAGGCCCTAGCAAAGACCCCACCTGCGCCCAAGAGGACACCGCGATGGATGCTGCCTCCTCAGTCGATCACGACTTGAGGTTCACCGACACCCAAACCAAAAGGCGAAGAGATGAAGACTCCACCGACGGCGACCATGAGGTTCCCAACGCTTACCTGCCACAAAGCAAGAAGATCAGTAATAGCTCACGAACAACAGATCTCCAAGAATAGAATGAAGAACGACTTCGGTCAGTCCTAACAGAGCCCACACCCAGCGAAAACCAAAGTAAGGGATCCAACCCTCAGTCCGCAAGCGCGACACCAGATTATCTCACAAGCGAAAACGATCATCGCCTGCGTACGGACGTGCTGAAAATCTCCAACGAAAAACTTATTCCACAAATCGCTAAGCAGTCATGTACCTCAGGCTACCCAAATATCCAACCGGCAACTACTCAGCCAACCATACAGTTAAAAAAATCCATATAAGATCATCGCGCTCGCTCAAGAAGCACACACGAAGAGCGGACACTCTCTTCCTCCCACACGAGCACCCACAGCCGCGACCGTAGTAATCCAAGCAGACAATGCTCTACCGAAAGCAGCTTCTGCTGTGAACACTCTCGATTTGGTACTCCTAGACAAACTCAAAGGGACGAACACCGTGAAAAATTTTGCAAACCATGTGATCACATTAGATCATCATGGTCTGAGTGTGAACCGCCTCCGAAGTGAACTACAGCCCAATACTTCAGTGGAACTTCCAGGGACTTGGGAACACGGAAGACGAATTACTATCCTTAATCACCATCCACAAACCTACAAATAAGATACAGGCACCCTAGCCTTCACACAATTCAATTTGAATTCCAAAAAGGCCTAAACCTAGTCGGGAACTGGGCTTCCTTAAACGGATTCCGATTTTCGCTCCTCCAAACTAAAAGCATGCAATGTCCCCTGTGCCTGGCTTACACCAGAAACCAGCACTTACGCTATACAACACCCGGTTAGTATTCGAAGAATCGATAAAATTCGTGGGTATTGTTTGGGACCCTAAACTCACATGGTGACCCCACATTACTGCCCTGGAGACTCGTTGCAAAAAGTCATCGGGACTTATTCTGTCTTTAACATCCCCGAAATTCGGTGCCTATATGGAGATTGGCATGAGATTTTTCAGAACATTAATACGCTCACACATTGACTAGGGAGCCGTCGTTTACGGCTCATCGGCCAAAAAACACTCATGAACCCCTCTCTATCATCGTAAACAACGCTCTGCGTATCACAGCCGGCGATTTCCGTTCCATTTCCATCGAATCCCTGAACGTGTTTACCACTTCAAGACCAGGAGCTTTATCAATAGCCCAGCAGTCAAGAACATCACCAACATTATCGACGAACGCCTTTTTGCGGCAAAGAAGAATACATTCCCACCTCTCTCCCTACGTGTGGACAACTTACTGACTTCTCTGAATATCAATCGCAAGGCAATCCAGCCTTCATCCTCAAACCAAATTATTCAAATCAACACACTAACGGGGATGATAAGACCACCGCTGGTCAACCTAGATTTCCAAGTGTACTCCAAAGCAACAACTCCAACCAACAAGTACCGCCGAGAATTCTCGAGACTACTAGATGAACAATACTCTGAGCACCGCCTCATAAACACTGACGGCTCCAAAACATCTGACGCGGAGTGGGAGCTGTTGCCGTGGGCGGAGGGATCTCACGTTCGGCAACTCTACCCCAAGAGGCCTCTATATTTCCTACAGAGTTGCACGCACTCGAGTTAGCCATTTTCATTGCAAAAACTAACCGCCTACCCATATATGTTGTATTTCCACACAGTCTGAGTGCTCTCACTCAGCTGGGAACTCTGCACTATGAACAACTTCTTCATCGTAAGATGCAACCCGACCTATTTACAATGTCCGAGATAGGTCAAGCGGTCTAGTTCTGCTGGATCTGGACATGTGGGAATAAGAGGAAACAAGAGCGCAGATTCCCTCGCTAAACTGGTGTCTACCCATTAAGAACAATATTAATCTCAATACATTACCGAGACTGGTTCACAGTCATCAACTCTCGTATAACATCACAATGGAACGATTTTTGTCAACAGAGTTGACAGCAAATGCATATTCTTAAACCATCCATGGGAGAAGAGACCAAGTTTTCATTAACCGTTGATGCACGGGACACACGTGGATAACCCACAATCGCCTGCAACGCACCACCATGCTCCTGTTGCCGCCAAGTGGCAATCAGTGTGAAACACTTACTTATGGATTGTAACTCACTGGCAGCAGCCCAACCAGCCTTCTTAAGCCCCCCGTGCAACATACAAAGCCTGCTCACAGAAAAAAATCTAACGTGAAAGACGAATCACTTGCGGTAAACATACTGGACTATATGCAGTTGTGTGAAATATTCAGTGTTTAAATAATCCCCATTTCTTAATGCCCCAGCGTGCTTGATATCGAATTGAAGTTCTAAAGTGAACCTCGGGTACGACGGTGTGCGAATCAACCAGAATCGACGATTAATCGTGCCCTAATTTTCAAATCCGTGGAAAATTAGGCCCAAATCAGAAAAAAAATCAGACTCGTCGCTAATAACGGACTAAAAAGCCATGCACTCAACCGGGCGACTTCGTTCTGGTGATGAACAAAAATTCCAAGCGGAATTTGTTGCTGATGGTCACAGTGACTTCAGTGAAGTCTAGCACGGATAGCTTGTCACGCCACTCTTCGCAACTATGCGAGGTCCATCAGCGATTTAGTTTTGCTGATCGCTACCGACGGTTATAAACGCGGTAGACTATAAACTGGTTTCGGTACAGTAGACTCTAAACTCGTTATCCAATACAGTGCACTGCGAATCTTTTGTTTTAACAGATATTCTAAGACTTTTTTTTTGTGAGGCGAGCAAAAACTGTATTAACATAGGTGTTCGGTGCAGTAGACTACACTTATTCAGTGCAGTAGACTGTGAACATGTTTTCTATGCGGTGAACTAAACTTTTCACTGCGGTAGACTTGAAACTCGTTCTAGAGAGTGGTCCAGAAACTCATTGTTGAAATGCGGATGGGGAGTGAGCAGCGTTTGCATTGGAGAATATTTGAATAGCTGTCGTGTGTCAGTTTTTCTCTTTTTGTGTATTGTCAACCTGGCGTTACCGTTTGTGTTAACCATTGAAATCGAAATCAGTTAAATCCGTCCTCCCTTCTTTCGCACGAGTGTAATTCCTTAAAGAAGACGTACAACTTTCTTAACCCTATTAGCGACAGGTTGGCCAGTTTATGCCAACTTTGTTTTAACACAGTCTTTAAAATCTTCAATTTTATTTGTACGTTCTGGTAGGTTCAGCTATTTCTGGAAAGCATTGTTCTATTAAAATTGCAACACCAAAGAGAAAATACCAATGTTGATTGGTGTCCAATTAATTAACAATTATTATAAGCGTACGTATTTTTATCTACTTCGCAATAGAGCGCCACTCGGTTCTTAATGACTACCGTTTCGTGAAGGAGGTGCTGCTTGTCAGAAGTCAAGACTTGCCCAGCCAGTGTCTTAACGATCTCCGTTGTGTGTGGTTGTGTGGTGCTTCTCTGCGCTCTGCTCCCACCACAAAAAAACAATAGAGCCGGCCATATGACTGTTCGTAGTTGCTCTCCTTTGGAGCAGCTGACAGTGTGTGCGTGAGGAGTACTTAGTACACGTGATGTGTGTGTGCGTGACTAAACGTCATGTGGGCGTGTCCATAGCGGCTCTCATGCGCTACCTTGACCAGTCTGCTCTCTTCTTGCTGGATTCCTTGCCGTGCGTGCTTTCATCATATAGTTGTGAAGATATCAACATATCAATACATGGACATTCATGTCTATTTGATTTTACCCAGGGCTGTTCAATAATGATTGCTCAAGCAGTTACTTACAATAGAACTTCTCAATTCGTCTTGATCATCGCATACTAAGTATTCTAATTAGTGTTGGCCCGTGAAGCCAACCTGCCGTTCTGTCGATAATAAATGGTGCCGCTGATATGGTTAAGGCAGTAACTGGCATTCTAGCAATAGTCATAGGTCAATCTTGTCTATGAGTCGACTGTTTTGATTACCCAGTAAGAATCGTATTCGGTGAATTGATTTCTCCAAGTTTAAACTGTTATTGTCGTTGCATTTCAGCGTGCCATTCATTACTTGGTGATTGTTGAAGTTTTCTCTTTAGTACAATTTAATCTGAAGTGTGAGGCGTTGCATCGTCCCTGTGAATCTTTAACTTACGCAGCACTTGTTAAAACGTGAGCTCTGCTCTGCTCGAATACGACTTTGGACTGATCATTAATTTAACGTTAAATAAACGCATCCCATTTTGTTTCAACAACTATCATGTTCCTATTGGCGAGGTTACTAGATTCTAGTGAAAATGCCTCCGCGTGATTATTAATTAAACTTTGCTTCGAAGTCATTAAGATCTATGTCACCTACTTATAAAATGATTCATTCCTTCGTGTTCAGTTGGTGATCTAACCAATCGGAAGTGCTTTCTCTCAGAGTCTACATCCAAATCTCTAGTTCTAGGCACGACACCAAACCAATTAGCAATGCTGGAAAATTTCGATTCGAGGCTTGCTACATCAATAAGTGGTGTATGTCAGTTGAAACCTACGGATGTTATTACGTGCAATAATCAAACACACCATATCTAATGAGATTAGAATGCTCAATATCTTTATGAATCAACCACTATGCATACGTTGGTTAATGACCGCTAATCGTGTGTCCATTATTGACCGTGAATCAGTAAAACCATGCCTCTCCATCTCATTGTTTAGGAACAACCAAATTTCCGCTCGGAGAGTTATCCCTCATTTCCATCATGCGTTAACTTTATATGCGAAGCACAATCTGCTCATCTTGATTGATCATTTATCACTTGTCTTTCGACCTGACAGCTTGATTGCTCATTGTGCATCGGACCATCTGTTTATGGTCCTGTCATGAGTTAAGATTATTTCTAAGTATTTATTATCTTCAAAACCTCTGTGGGGTTAACACTCTT
The DNA here is from genome assembly GCA_016164225.1 of Gammarus roeselii. NCBI lineage: Eukaryota > Metazoa > Arthropoda > Malacostraca > Amphipoda > Gammaridae > Gammarus > Gammarus roeselii. Next base: position 23,959 of record SDVV010001955.1, read on the forward strand.
GTTCTTCGAGTTGTAATTATATATCTTCTACTGCAAGAAAAAGTTCATATTGGTAATCCATTATTTTCTTCTTATGCAATTTACCGAACAGATTGAAGACAACAAACCTTATAATAAACTTCTGGTTAAACTCGCGAACTTCATAATGTTCCAGCAAGGGCCTTCGAGCCCGTGAATGC
>SDVV010001956.1:0-24134 GCA_016164225.1 Gammarus roeselii
CTTTCCATTCTTGCTGTTCTCATGCGTGAAATTCCCTACACCTAGTGTAGATCTCATGCATGGGATCCCCGTTTTCTGTCTCTTCTTCATCTTCCCCCTCAGCAGGTGTTGGAGCGCGTAGCCCGCACCTTAAGGACTACTGCGGATCCTTGGGGCTCTGAAGCAGGGTAGGTAGTGTGTTATTCCTCCTTACTGCCATCCGGGGAGTGCTGGGATCATATGGTCTCAGCGCCTTAGGAGTTCCTGTACCTCCTGTGGCACCCGTACATACCATAGACGTTCGCCGCGTATAGGACTTTGACTTTGCGCAGTAGTAAACCTTAACTTGAACATTGAAAAAGAAGAAAAACAAAGACTAACTTGATGCAGCACTGTTTGCTGGTTTGACATTCGGCGCCAGAAGGACGATGACTCCAGCGCGCTAGAAAGCCTCGTCACTCTAATCTAATCTTATCTTCTCTTGGGGGGGATAGAATGCAATGTATATGTTGTGGCTCTGACGTTCCGGAACCAATGACAATCATACAAAATGACCGCAGAATCACACGAAAACAATCCATCCAAATCTTTTACGACGAAAACCCAAACTGCCGTAAAGTACGTCAAAGCAGTTGAATCTACAACTAAGTCTACCCCACCAGACGACACTCGCGTACCGTCAACACGACCTATTACCATGACCCCCAACACTGCACTCCAGTACTTACAATTCCACAACCAGCCCAGCGACCGCCCTCGTAATAGAGGCGGGCGTCCCAAGCAATGAATCCACCAGTGCCCAGGAGAGCACTGCGATGGATGCTGCCTCGGTCGACCACTAGGAGAGGTCCAAAAACCCGAAAATCCAAAGGCGAAGAGACTAAGAATCCGACGACGACGACCGCGGGGTACGCGACGCCCTCTCGCCACGAAGCGAAAAGATTAGCAACAGCCCACGAACCTCAGCTCGCCTCGATCAGAGCGTTGAACGTCTTCTGACCGTCTTAACTGCGACCGCACCCAGCGAAAATCGAAGTGAGGTATTCAATCCCTCAGCTAACATGCCCGACACCAGAACATCTCACAAGTGAGAACGACCATCGCCTGCGCGAGGACGCGTTGAAAACCTTCAACGAAGAACTGATACTCGAAACCACTGATCGACCATGCATCGCACTCGACTCAAATATCCCAACGACTACTACTCAGCACATCACAATGTTTAAAAAAAACCTCCATAGAAGTGAAACGCGCTCGCTAACAGCCGAGAACGCAGTGAGTCTAGGAGAACATGTTCTACAGAAAGCGGACTCTCTGCAAACGCTCTCGATCTAAGACACCTGCGCCCATAGACACGAACACCACGAAAGTTCCTACAAACCACGCGACCGCTCCAGACCATCAAGGTCTGAGCGTGAACCAGATCCGAAATGAACAACAGCACAATACTTCAGTGGAATTGCCATGTACTTAGAAGTAAGAAAGATGAATTATTATCGCTAATCTCCACCCATAAACCTTTGGTGGTAGGCCTCCAGGAGATCAAACTCCGTGACAGAATTCTACAACAAACCTTTTTCCCTCCATGAACTACAGTATGCTATCGACCACACTCGTGAAATTTCACACTGGCCGGACCAAGTGCACATCAATATGATCGAACACCTTCCAGACAACGCTCTCCAGCACCTACTAAATTTGTTCAAAACGTTGTATTCAAACACATTTTATCCCAATCAATGGCGGGAATCCATAATTATCCCTTTACCCAAACCCGGAAAACGTTACAGCGACCCGCATAACTATCGCCTCCATTGCCCTAACTAGCGTCCTGTGTAAGACTATGGAAAGAATGATGAACTCACGCCTAGTAGACTACCTTGAAATGCATGCAGGCCTTAACAACATCCAGTGCGGTGGCCGTAAGCGCCAGTCCACAAAGGACCACCTCGTACGACTAGAATCAGACATTAGATAGTCCGAAGAGAACATGTGGTTTCCATATTTTTTGACGTTGAAGAAGCATACGACGCTACGTGGAAATACGGGATCATGAAGGATCTCCACCGTAAAGGTTTGAAAGGTTGCCTACCACGTTTCATTCACCAATTTCTATAAAACCGCACCTCAGGGTCAAGGTTGGCGAAACTCAGTCTCCGTCATATCCGCAAGAAATGGGCGTCCAGTGTCTCTTTTTTCATCCTCAAAGTCGATCAGTTAGCCAACATTCTTCCGCGAGACGGAGGACTGCTCTCATCACTATGGGTGGATGACCTACAGATCAGCTACAAACGCCCCAGCCTCATAACAATTCAACATGAACTCCAGAAGTGCCTAAACCTAGTCGAGAACTGGGTTTCCCTAAACTGATTCCGATTCTCGCTCGCTAAAAATAAAAGCATGCACTTTACCCCTTGTGCCCGGTTACATCTGAAACCAGCCCTAGCGCTGCACAACACCCCTCTAGTATACGAAGAAAGATAAAGTTTATGGGTCTTGTGTGGGACCCTAAACTCACGTGGCGATTCCACATTGCAGCCCTGGCGACTCGCTGCAAAAGGTCGACGGGACTTATCCAATCGGTAACTTCCCTGAAGTTCGATGCCGACATGGACACCGGAATGACGCTGTTCAGAGCAATAATACGATTGCGCGTGGACTACAGAGCCGTTGTCTACGGTTCAGCAGCCAAAACTACTCTCGACCATCCCAAACAATGCTATGCGTATCACAACCGGCGCGTTCCGTTCCACCCCAATCAAATCCCTTAACGTGCCCGCTAACAAACTTCCGCTCCGGCGAGACAAACTTTTGCTACAATACTATTTTAAGACTAGAAGTCTAATCAACAACCCGGCAATCTGTCACATCACCAACATATCCGATAAGCGCCTTTTTGCGGCTAAAAAGAATATATGCCCACCGTTTTCCCTACGCGTAAACAACCTGCTGACCTCGCTAAACATCGATCGTAAGGCTATAAAGCCTTCATTTTCATACCGAATCCTTCAAATTAACTCACCAACATGGCTGATCAACCCACCACCGGTCAACCTAGACTTGCAAGTGTACCCTAAAGCAACTACTCTAACCAACGCGTACCGGCAGGAATTCCTAAGACTACTTGAGGAAAAATATTTAGAGCACCGTCATATATACACTGACGGCTCCAAATCTGAGAACGGAGTGAGAGCCGCCGCTGTGTGCGGGGACATCCCACTCTCGGCCATCCTCACACAAGAGGCCTCTGTGTTCTCTGCGGAGTTCCACGCACTCAAACTAGCAATCTCTATTTCAAAAACGGTTCGCTTCACAAATACGTCGTATTCTCAGACTGTCTGAGTGTCCTCACCCATGCTCAAAACGCTGCACTACGAACATCCCGTTCTACGTAAAATGCAGCAAGATCTCTTTGTGATATCCGAGACGGGTTAGGCAGTCGAATTCTGCGGGATCCCCGGGCACGCAGGAATAAGAGGAACCAACTTGCGGACTCGCTTGCTAAACTGGCGTCTACTCACCAAGAACAATTTTTCTCAATACATTTCCGGACTGGTTCCCTATCATCAACTCCCATATAACATCCCGATGGGATGAAATGTGGCAACAGAGTGTACAAAAAATGATTTCAGTCAAACACTCAGTCGGAGAATGTAAACCAAGTTTACCAACAGAAAATACCAAGTGTTCATCAACCGCTTGTGCACGGGACACACGTGGATAACTCATAACCACCTGATGGATGTCGACATGGGACCAAACGCGCCACCTTGCCCCTGTTGCCACCAAGTGGCTATCAGCGTGAAGCACTTACTGATGGATTGGCAACGCTCTCGCGGCAGCCCGACGAGCGTTCTTAAATCCCCCGTGCGACCTACAAAGCCTACTCACTGTCCTAATCCACCGGACTATACGAAGCTGTCTAAATCCCCAACACCTGTGTAAGTGAGGTGGTCTCTCCACCCCATTACGCACAGAGATAACAATACATTTTCAAAGATACGCGTTAACTCTTTACTTTCTTGTACGCGCTAGTACGCAAAAATGCCACAATTGAAATATGAACTTGATTTCACCCTAACAAGACTGATCTTTTTGCACGCGTGGCCGTGCGAACTTACCTGAATCAATGACGGTCGCGCCCTACAGAGGAGCCTATTATGATTCACGTTTAGGCTCCGGTGGAAATGAGGCTCCAATCAATCAACCAATCAAATCCTCTTCACTATCTCGACTGTTCTCTAACAGCCTGTATTAATCTAACGTTTATCCTCGATTACAGCGTATGATTAGTTTAAATTTCATTCAACTTGTCGCAAACAGCCTCTGAACAACTCCCAAAGTTGTTGCTCACATACTCCACGCACCCTAATTTTTCTCCTCTCTGGTGGCGAATACAGCCGAGTTGCGTTCGTTCATTCAAGCAACACTTGATGTCCTCGTGTTTGAGATTCCCTACACCGAGTGTAGATCTCATGCATGGGATACCCGTTTCCCATCGCTTCTTCACCTTCCCCTCAGCAGGGGCTGGGGCCAATAGTTCCTTGGCACCATTAGAACGACGGCAAATCTTAAGGGGTCTGGGGTAGGGTAGGATGAGTGTAAGGCCATGTGGCCTTACAACACATTAGAAGCTACTGTAGCTACCTAATGTGACATCCGAGTATACGTTGACAGTCGCAGCGCAAAGGACATTGACTCCACGCAGTTGTAATCCCATTCACTCTAATCTGAGATCTGTCTAGCTGTGCAAACTATTCTATGTAAGGTGGGCTTTGGTGACTCATGGCCTTAGTGCTCTGAATTCTTCGAACGCACAAGTGGGTACTGTTCCGACCCTATTTCGGTGTGAACATTCATTGTCCGACCATTATAAAGTTTATTGTTTTAATCGGATTCTGGTATGCATCCCTAGGGCAGCGCCCTGACAGAAATCAAGTATGTACGTTAGTATCCTTCCTAGGCATCTGTTAGGTTCACGGGCCGCACGGAGTCACGGCCAAACCGAAGGTGTGAACATCCTAATTTCCCTTCAGACTCTCCTCTTCTTTACCCTTCATTATCTCTCCTTTTCTCCCCCATTCTGATTTGCTTAATTTTTATTCACCTCATTTGCATCTTATGTTTAGTTCAAATTTCCCTAAACTTGCCGGGGAGTGCTGGGACCATATGGCCTCAGCACCTTAGGAGTTCCTGTACCTCCTGTGGCCCCTTCTGGGTATCTGTTAAGTCACGGGCCGCACGGAGTCACGGCCCAACCAGGAATGGGTGAACACCCTTATTTCCCTTCGGACTCCCCTCTTATTCACCCTTCACTATCTTTCCTTTTCTCCCTCATCTTTATTAATTAATTTTTTATTACCTCACTTGCATCTTATGTTTATTTGAAATTTCCTTAAACTTGTCTCAGACACCTTCTTAACAACTCTCCCAATAGTCGTTGTACACAAACACACTCACACATACGTACACAAGCACACACACGCACTCACTCAAACATACACATAACGGTTCTAACTATTCTCCTTTCGGGTGGCAAATAACAGCCAAGTTGCGCTCTTTCTTTCATGCAAGCTTTTTCTACGAATATTCCTCCTTCTTCTTTCCGTTTTTGCTTTTCTCATGCGTTAAAATCCCTACACCTAGTGTAGATCTCGTGCATGGGATCCCCGTTTTCTGTCTCTTCTTCATCTTTCCCCTCGGCGGGTAATGGAGCGCATAGCCCGGCACCTTAAGGACTACTGCGGATACTTGGGGCTCTGAAGCTGGGTAGGTAGTGTGTTAATCCTCCTTACTGGCATCCGGGGAGTGCTGGGACCATATGGCCTCAGCACCTTAGGAGTTCATGTACCTCCTGTGGCACCCGTACATACCATAGACGTTCGCCGCGTAGAAGACTTTGACTTTACGCAGTAGTGAACCTAACTCAAACATAGAAAGAAAATAAGCAAAGCATGACTTGATGCAGCACTGTTTGCTGGGTTGACATTCGGCGCCAGTAGGACGATGGCTCCAGTGCGCTAGAAAGCCTCGTCACTATAATCTAATATGTGCGTTAGTAGCCTTTATCAATCCCGTGATCAAGAACCACAATTCTTTTTGACATTTTTCTTAAGATCGTTGCAGCAATTTCAGACAACACCATCCTCACCCTAGTACTTCCTGTTGCAGCGATGTCTGGCTACGACGTATTCAAGGATCACCCCGTCCTCAGCAAGTGGCACGAGGATGTCAAGGCTCAGCTGAACCCGGAACTCGAGGACGCTAACGTTATCCTCAGAAAATTTGCCAACAAGTTCGCTAAAGCAAAGCTGTGAAGAGTAGGGATGGAATAATCGTATTGTTTGAACGCCGTGCGATGTTGGGTTTTACGAAGGGGTTCTGTAGCTAAGTGACGCGGTCGTAAGATCAGTTTAGTGTCGAGGGTTTCTTGTGCAGTGGACTATTATGTCCTGTCCCGGATGACCACGGGGTAATAAAGGTCACAATGTTAACAACTACGGGCTGCAGTCATTAGTTTTAAATGTTGTTAGAAGTGACAACACTAGGATATTTATCGGACTGGTGTTCAGAGGTCGCCACAAAATATGGAAAACTCTCAAAGATTCCTCTATTTTTCTTTAAGCGTTGTGTCTGTTGCTAATGGAGTAGGTAAAGCGGGACATGTACAACAAAATCATAGCTGAGGAACGCATGGTAATCCTTCTTTAAATATTGTAGAGGTTCTGGCTGATCTACAAACAACTGACGGTTGTTTGGAGCTTGTATGGAATGACCTTGGGTGAGAGATGGTCTTAGCATCGAAGTAGGTACAGATACAGACCTAGTCCCCCAACACTAATCTCTTACTCACATACATCCCAAAGTTCAGACCTTGAGTGCTGAATGGTCCTGCTCAGGCGTGAGATCCGTACGGGGGAGTCTGCATTAACTTCGCGTTGGTACTCCGGTGGAACATAGAAGCAAATAATAAATAAATTACTCACCTCCGCTATCATCACCCTTTTCATCTATCTACCGCCATCCATCCTCATCATGTGTCCAAACTACCTCCGCCGAATACGTGCGTCTACCGTCTTCTAACTCTTCACCATCCCTGTTCTAATTCAAGCGGCGCCATTATTGATAATCCCTCAACACCGCCCTACGGGACCGGCCTACGGGGGAGTCTGCATTAACTTCGCGTTGGGACTCCGATGGAACATGGAAGCAAATAATAAATAAATACTCTAGCCCTCAACGTCAGTCCGGTCATGCCTTTGAAACATTTCACCTCAAAAGCTTTCAATCTTTTCTCTTCTTCGCCCCGACGTTCCAGCAGGGTTACGATACTACTCGAAATATTATGGCAATAGTACTGGCCAATCCGAACCAAAGTGTTCGCCTATTATCGTCACATTTCTATACAACTTGGAAGTTTAAATATAATTGCTTGTCTCTCAAGTACCTATCAGATTATGTATACGTTTTTTTCAGTCAGTGCAGCCAACTGTGGAAAAGTTTCAAATCGGTGCAGCCAATTGTGCCTGATTAGAAAGTATGATGCAGCCCAACATATTCTTTACATGATTTAATGCCATTTTTCCGCGGTCGTGCTTCCCCGTGAGCTGCCTTGGGCTGTTCATTTGCCGCCTTATGAATTTGGTAGCTTTCGAGTTACTCCTGAGGAACGCTTTATAGCGCAATCGGTCGCACTTTGAACTCTGTCGAGATTGCTGTATCCCGTATGGATGCATTACCGCGCTAATTAGAACAAAGTCACGAGCCAAATCCTCAATCACGTTGAGGCTCCGGTGGAAATGAGGCCCAAATCAAATCTGGTGGAAATGAGGTCCAAATCAAAATCCTCAAAAATATTGTTGCCTGCGGCAAAGATTTTGTAATTGGTTACGGTTCCAAATGAGAAGTGTTTCCTGTTTCGAAATTAATCATTACAGTTCTAATCTAATCCTATTTGGTATATCATCTACTGCAACAAATAGAACTGAATGCCTTATTGGCCCTCGAAGAATGACTGATTTAGATCATAGTATCATCACGGTCACCTTATGCAGTCCAATCCTCTCCTGGTTATAGTACCTCGTGTTTACTAATCTTTCTGCAGTCGGTCATGGCACGTTGAGGCTCTGGTGGAAATGAGGCCCAAATCAATCAATCAATCGGTCATGGCAACGCTAGGTAGTCATGTCGGTGGTATAGTAATGTCTGTGGAGTGTTCAGTCGTTTAACAATTAGTATTCAGCAAATAGCTTAAAAGGATTTATGGGTGCTCTTGTTTTTTTAGTCTAATATAAGTTTTGGTTTTTATTTAAGCTATTTTTGGGCTTTGTTCGTTCATGTCGATATAGTTCTATACTATTGTTGGTATTGTAACAAGAAGTAACCTATGGCACTCATTGCAACAGATTATAGTTGAAAAAATAATTATAGGTCCAATGAAGACCCTGTGAAAGTGTAACTATTTAGGGTTGAGATCAACTTCACTCGCAATTATAAATAACTAATAAAAGGCAACGATCGCAATGCAATATTGCAAGCAATCGTAGGATTTATAAAAAGTTTAATTTTTGCCGTGGTAGTATTTTCTGTTTTATATATTTGCTATGTCATGTTGTGAAACAATCTATTGTGGGTATGTGCAATACAATTTTAATATCATGGTCAACTATCTCTCCTTACTGCCATGTGGTGATTATATTCGATATAAACATTACGTTTGCTATGAGAAAAGGAATTGCGGCGCATTTTGATGCAGTTGTGAATGATAGGCCTCTGGAATGTTTTAATACCGAGGATAGACTGTGCCACGTCCTTCCAAGTAAAACTTTGGCAACTTAGACCTTGTTGAACGAGGCTTTCATTGACTCTGATAAAAACAGAGGTAATGCAGACCGTGCCCGATAAATCCTTACTATGTATACTTTATTACAATTGCTACAGAAGTTTCGGAACTAGATCAATTTTCATATATTTTATAAGTTTTATATCCTTGGCCTCTGCTGGTCATCGCTGTAAAAATGTTGATTGAGCTATGGCATGAGGAACAAGAAAACACGGTTTTCTTTCAGACAGCTTTTTTATTGTCATACTGTACACTGAATATCTATCACAGTCCACGAGATGGGGATATACAGGGTTCATTATTTATTGTTTTTATTAGAATTAATAATTATATTCTTAAAGTAAACTCCTTTTCAAAGTACATACGTACAATAGGAGAATTTCTCATCAAAAATTGCTTTACTAATCTGTAACACAATTTTGTGCACCAGATGAAACTTCTACCGTAGTATATCAATCGTCTTTCCGGTGAAATCCAATATTCGTGTGACGTCATTGTATACAATAGCCGGCAGTGAGAGATGTACGCATTGCTGGTCTTTGCCACCGCCTCTACACCTGCAGCGCGTACCTCTAGCGCTGCACGCTGCAGGCTATTGCATACAATGGCGACACACGAATATTGTATTTCAGCAGTTCTGAAATTCTTCTAACCGCCGCCGCCGCCTCCGAAACCTGTGCTAGAATAGGCAACTTTCAGAGAATGGCCGCTGGTTCCAAAAAGTGATGAAGTTGCCTTCTCTAGAAAATGAACGTTCAAAAAGCTGAAAATATCGTCTTTGCCAGAACAGGCTTGAAGAGGGTGGGAGAGGCGGTGGCAAAGACTAGACGTGCGTACCTCTAGCTCTGCAGGCTTTCGTATATAATGGCGACATGCGAATATGGGATTTCAGCAGTTTTCAATTCATCTAACATTCTGCTGAAACGGGCAGTTTATCCTCTTCACTAACTGTCATGACATTTAAGGTGATTGAATACGGGTGGTCGGCGAAGCCAATGTTTGTCCTTCGCACATTAAATAAGCTTCTATGAACGGAAAGCAAAGTACAAAGTAGCTTGAACAATTTGCATCGATGAATAGCTTGTGATCAACCACGACAACCCAACGTGAATTTTGCAACATAACCGGTGACATATGACGGATAGGCCTAATGCATCTTTCAACGAAAGGACATGCAGTCACGGCAAACGAAGTATGAAGAAACCGGCGGATGTGGAAATGATACAATCGTGCATGTCGTTAGCTTCGACAAAGGTTGCTCAAAGGGTATGAAAGGTTACATTAATGTGCGCACAATGATTTACGCATTTTGAATCTCCAACAAAGCGAATAAAGTTGCCATCGCTCAAACAATATCTACTGAACAAAATATGAATTTGTTTGTTAAGGAAACTAGTTAGGTCGTGTCTTGAAGAAGAATGCATTGATGAATATTCATCGATAAATTTCAACAACTTATGAACAATAGTTATGCCAGCGTTGAATAAGAGAAGAGCAGTTTTGAGATAGCAAAGACCATTTACACAAACCTCAGACCCGATCAGTTTCATGTAATATCGCATATTTATACTGAACAAGATATAGGTAGATACATAGCTAAAGAGATAGCATAATAATGCACACGAATGCCCACACCAGATGTATTGTGTTTTAGATGGTGAGATGTCAAGAAAATTCAGTTGGTTATGTCAACCAGCGAAAGTATCCATATTTTGTACACACTACTAATAACTTCATTTGTTTAATTCATAACTGGGAGTTTCCCTAAAATCAAAGGTCGTTGTAACAACATGTCGATCGAAAACACCCAAAATCTGCTAGTCAGCCGCACGTCTCGACATAACTTGAATAAAATTGCTAGTCGGCCAAAGCCGAAATCGACTAGTCGACCAAAACGTCTGCCGACCAAACTTCAACAAATCTGATAGTCGACCAAACCCAAAATTTGCAAGACAACAAAGTCAGACGACTTTTTGACGTTTCTTCGGAGCTAGCTTCCTTAACAGGATTACTTTTCTCGCTCTGTTCCAAGTGTTCTAACTGCAATGTTACAACACAGTAACATCGGACTCAGTCACTCGCGACGAACCTGATACAACAATGCTCTTGAAAACAATATTTAATGTATATACATGGTTCAATTAAAACAAATGCAATTCGTTCGGAACACAATTTTCAAGCGGAAACCTAATGTTGGTCGATGCGACAAACGATGAAGTATGAACCATTGCATGCATTAAACCGCATCAGGGATCAGAAGATAATTGCCTTCCTAAGAGTCACTTCCAGACTCTTGTTAACAAGATGTAAACAATTGTAACGAAAAACAAGGAAGCGAAACGTGGATACATAAGCAGACTTGCATGATATTGAAAGAAAAAAACACTGATAATGCGACATAATCAACATCAGAAACACTATGACGGGTGGTAGAGGATAACAACAACAAAAACGTAAATTAACAAAATAACATCCGCCAACATAAACGCATTTCAAATACAAAGGTAATAGATGAATAATGTAATTCGTTCTTCGTGACAAATTCTAGCCCACTAAATAGCTGTTAAATGAGAACAATCAGTGTGGTAAATGTCAAGCTTTAATAATTCACAGCGGTTCCCAAATAGGAGTCTGAAAGATGGTCCGGAGTTACGAAATGTCACACAAAAAGAAACGGTTTAGAAGAAGACACCCAGGCGATTTTCGAGCAAATAGCTAGTTTGGTAGCTTCAGACTAATAACAATGACTGTTGATTAAATCAGGCAACGACAGTCAACGTCACAAGGTCATCTCGTGACTCATCTTCGTCCCTTAGCGCTGAAAATCAGCAGAAAACATGCAGACTAAGTGTGTGTATCGCATCTTGCTGTAAGAAAATTTATACACCTCTATTTACAAGCACGACCGAAACAAGAGATAGCAGTTCAGTTTGAAGTACGGCGTAGTACGTTGCCGCAGAAGTTTATCTCGAGCGAATGAACTATTAATTCATTCAAGTTATATATGTTGCAACGTACAATTTGATTCTAGTAATAGGTAAAACTACTCTTATTACAACTACATGCCTAAAAGACTATCGCCAGAATACAAACAATTCTCATTTACAGACGAGATAGGTAGCAAAATAGATTCACAATTTCACAAATCAAAAAGTACAGATCCTGCAAACACACGAGACAAAAATCACCGACGAATAATACAAACTAGAAGCGTTCACAATTTACCGACATGAAAATGCAAGCAGATATCCATCTCAATTTACAAACCATGTATTTGGAGAGCAGTCAGCATTCAAGAATTGATTTAAATAGAATTAATAAGATTACAAGGTAATATCTGCATGAACACGTTGGAGCAGTTGTTAGTGATCTAATTTTGATTACAAATATTTTTTGAAAATGAAAAAACTTTCAGTATTTTAACATGTACCAAGTATTAGCTAACAGGTACTTGTATTTGGTATTTTATCTAATTAGCATTAAAATTTGTGGTCATGGTCTAAATTTTTAACCATGTTCAGAATATTGAAATGACACGGTGTGGGTTTGTATTGTTTTCCAGCATCAAGGCTGAAGATTTACACAAATAACGCCACCTCCTATTCTGATCGCAGCGCAGCAATACTCATTAGTTGTACACAGAGCAGCGGTAATCTTCCTTTGCCCTAACAGTTTGAAGGCACTTGTAGCTAACATTGCACCTTTGCCTCAGTTTTATGTAGACAGCGTGGGTCAAACTAGGGTATCCGGATGCAGTTCAAGCTACTTCGCTCCTAAAACCTTGTAGGAGAACAGAATTTAAATTTAATATGAGCTTCATTTCCACCGAAGCTCACCGCCTTACGGGGGAGTCGGCATTAACTTCGCGTTGGGACTCCGGTGGATTGATTGATTTGGGCCTCATTTCCACCAGAGCCTCAACGTGAGTCATAACAGGCTCCCCCGTAGGGCGCAAAACTCCGGTGGAACATGGAAGCACCTACTATTACTACTCCACCGAAGCCCCAACGTGAGTTGAGGCGTAGGGCACTGGTTGAACAGAGTAACGGAAAGAGGTATCGAGATACAGAAGCTTGCCCACACTGCATGTAGAATTGAATGTAGTTGTGAGGCTTTTCCACTGGGGGACTTCACACAAATTGCATTTAAAGGCCTGTTGGGAAATGTTGGAACTGAAGTATTCAAGCTTTCGACAATATTCGACAGCAACACCTTTTAAAAAGATTGCCATGAGACATCAAAGAATACCAAGTCGGTTTAAAGAGAAATTCCAATCGATTTTAAAACATTGGGTTGCAGATGTAGCCTGTTCGTTAGAACATGAGTTTCATTTAAAATGAAACTAACTGAATAATTGCTTATCATGGGATTGACAAACTCAATTTATAATTTGGGTCCCTGATGCAATTTCCTGCTCTACGCCACAAATAATTGGATTAAATTCAACCGGTGTGTCATCCTACCAAACGCTTGCCGGTTAGTTATTTGAGATGAAGCAACCTGACCGGATTATATTAGAGTGACGAGGAAGCTACCCGATCAGAATCAGACATTTAATCGGTTAACAAGGACCTTTAGAATGTTAATTCCCAGAAAGACTATCATTACATACCTCCTACCTATTAGAATTCAAGTGTTTCATGAACAGTATAGAAGGTCGCGTGACGATACGATTGGTCAGTAGTCGAAGGACCTCTTACCACACTAGCAAAGCGGCTACCTAAAGTTGGAATGCATGTGACATATAGTACTCGGTAAGGTGATACTGCCCCTACACCAGAGACCAATTTCCAGGCATGTTCAAGTATCGCAATACATTTCAATCGAGCCAGAAAAATCATGATGAGTATAAGACAACTTTGGGTTTGATTTATAGCTTCAACGTTCGTTACGGTGCCGTACGTCGACGTTAACTTGATTATAAAATAATCTAGAAAGGTTGTGCTTATTTCAAAGGCTAGCTCTGTACAGAGGTTTTATCCTGTTTCAAACAAATGAACTGCCGACTGGAGTTCAAAAAAGAATCCTACGAAGCTAGAAAGGGCGGTTACGTATCTATCTCTTCGGCACTAACTTAGAAGGAGCCTTAGTCACGCAAAATTAGTGTACGACTTCCAAGGTACTCGTCCAGGAACGCTAAAATGTGCAAAACGCCACACAGGTGGTTCTACTCTGACTCCAGCTATAGGTACTGCATCTACTAGTTAACGGTTAGCTAATAAAAATCGCCTGTATGTATCGAGCAGATAGCTCTCTTCGCCATGCTAAGTGACAGTAAAAACGGTGTAAGAGAATAATAGCTATGAACGCAGCAGGTAAAAAAGGTGCCCTAGTGACACAAGAGGCATCAGGGAGAGCGGCTACCTTCTCTTCACATGGTTAGCTAACGATTTCAAAAAGGCCTTTTCAGAGCTAGATACTCGCTGTCTTCCAGAGCACTGTGTAGATAGCTTCTAGTTTCATGGAACAGATCCTTTACAAAGGTAGAGGAATAACCTATTCTTCTAGAGAACAGTGTTGACAATGTACATGCGTATCACGCTAATAGGTGTTAAGTCAATCGATGAAGCTACAGGGATATAGGAGGGGGAGGGGTAGGTAGGCTCTCTGTACAAAGGCTGTCATTATAAGTATGAATAGTTTATTAGCTAACAATAGCATGTTTTTACAAGATTCCATAGTTACTATAAATTTTACGATCTCTCCCCACTATGATACAATAATAATAATATAAGGAAGAGAACATTTGGATGCAAGTCTTCCTTGCACCTTCCGATCGCTCGTTCCGCCAACGTTAGGAGACCAATATTAATAATTAAATTACTATAACTGATAGTATAAGGAAATATTAACAATACACGACTAGTATCAGCAAAAACAGTTTCCTTTTTTTCTATAATTTACTTCTGAAACAGGAAATTTTTCGGAAATTTTTTCGGAAATATTTCTATTTATATAATGTTTCCAATCATTTTCAATTAAGAAACCTTTGCAACAAAAAAAAACGACGACAAAGTAAATTCCACGATTTCAGGCGTTCTCTTCCACTCGACCGAGGGACGTGGAAGTTGCTAGTTTCAACGATTATGTCACAACAGGATGCAACATTTCTTTCAATAAACGTCACAAGCAACTCCGTCGCTATAAAGAATTAGATAATTCACAGCACCATTATATTTCAGCTATAATACACACCACTTTCCTCGCCAACACTGCTCTTTAGGGTCCTGTTGTTTTGTTCAATTCATAAAATCCACTCGGTTGACTACTTTGCTGATGAAAAACGCGGAAAGGCTTTGTTCAGGACTTCATCATACTTTTTTACATTACACAGGCTAAACGATCGGAATAAAAATATACAAAACAAGTTGCTACCCGCTGAATTTATCCGACCCTCAAACCCCGACCACATTTCTTTTGCTTAAGTAATTTCAATTAGCTATGTTATCTTCAAAGCAGTCGCCAGGATAATCAAGTCAATCAGGCATTACCATATTATCAATTAAGAGATACATTTCTTGTATCACAATGACCGGTTACTGTAGGTCGGCGAAATAAAGAATTATCGACATAGCTTGTTTGTTCGTTATAATAGTGTTAGAGAAAACCTGCTAAGCTGTCAGTTCATTGAACATCGCTGCACAAGTGATCAAAAGCAACACTATCTTTTCTGTAGGTAGAGTATGGTTTTCTAGTCAGCACATCCCAATTTCGATGCCATATTTCCTATACTTCGGAAATCGATCACAATATGGGGCGGCCAACAAGTTGACGAATGCGAGGGCATCTCCGACGAGCAAGATGCAATTTTTGTCTGAGTAGTGATCGACTAAAATCACACCAATTCGGAAAATACTTTCAAAATATAATCTTAAAATTGTAGCAACTGAAGTATATATATCTAGTCAGTTTTTGAACGCGTTATGACCGCTTCACGTCAGTTTCTAGATAGAACCCTAGCACTCATTGTAGAGCTGTTGCTGTGGCCGAGAGATCACAATATGAGCGGGGCAACCATTACTGGCGGGCGATGTTGCTAAGGAACTCCCGTTAGATGGCGTCACACTATTGGCCAGAGAATGAGGAGCTTGCTGTTGGGGAGGATACTGGTGAGTTGACGATGGTGACCCAAGGGAAGAAGGTGGTTGGTGGTGAGCGGGGGAGCTTAAACGACACACCACCTGCTCACCATTCAATACGGCAACAGTCATCAAATTCTCGCGCGACAGATGCTGTTGTTGTTGTTGATGTTGCTGCATTTGAAGTTGCTGGTGAAATTGCTCTTGCTCTTGCTGGACCATTGCCCTTTGTAACTTTTCATGATCCATGCTCATCTGCGCCGAGTTCAAATCCCGTAACCTCTCCTCGTTCAGTGCAAAAGCATCTTTTTGGTACTGATGCAACGTTTTCTGCTGGTGTTGCTGCTGCCGAAGCTGCTGTTGCTGCTGCTGATTATAGTAGGGAAGCAAAGGCCTGGCATCTCCATAGCTACGTGAAGACTGCCTGCTCACGTCACTAGGCGTCGTCCTTTTAACCTCATCGTCCGATAAGTCTGACACCTGCATGATCTCGGACGAGTTGCCGTTCAATCTGCCCCAGCGCTCCCTCTCAATCTCTTCATACACTGGGTCAATGCCATGGTCGATCTCCATGTACGTGTGGTTCCACGGCGAAGGTCCGCGACCGTTGCTGGTCTTTATGAGAGCCGCGAGGTTAGGATTGAGGGCCGTGGTGTAGCTGTTGGGTACAGTCACCACCTGCTTGTTGCCCCCTTCAATGTAGGGAAAAGGAGACGTGTTTGCAAGGTGGTGCAAATTGTTCCCGTTGTCAATATTCAGTCGGTTGCTATTGCCATCTGCGGTGTTGAAACGATTGAGTTTGGCCAGATAGGCGTGTTTGAGATCGGCGCTGAGCGAACCCGTGTAGCGAGTTTGGTGATGAGGCTGCTGTTGATGGTGGTGGTGGTGGTGGTGGTGAAGGTGGGTGTTGGTCCAGTTGGTCCTCGGTGAATCTTCTTGCTCGGATCCACCGTGTCCTGAGTCCCGCGAGAAGGACTTGTAACTGGCGTCTTCATCGACGTTGCTAGTAGGCCCACCTCCATTGACGGAGGTGTTAATGAGCAGTCCCGGGTTGATGCCACTACCCCCTGGCGTGGTGGTGGTGGTGTGGGTGAGGGTGGTGGTGGTGATGGTGGTGGTGCAAGTGCCCGTTTGGTGGTTGAGAGAGCGGATGTGGTGGTTGGTGCTGTTGTTGTGGTGGTGGTGGTGGTGGCGGGGAAGAGACTGGTGAAGGGCACCCATGGGGAAGGGGCTGTTGTTGGAGGTGCTGGTGGTACTCCCTAGCGGTGCCCGCGCCTGATAGACCGGGCTGGTCGTGTTGGCAGGCCCCCCCTGGCGCAGAGAGGCCCGGGACCCCAAGGTGGAGGTGGGGCCCGAAATGAGTGGGCCCGAGGGGGGCGGTTGTGTGGAGGAGTCGTGGCCCTTCGCACCGGCCAGTTGATGGCAGAGCCTCGGCAGGAACTGACGGAGGAAGTGGATTCGATTAGTGACCTGGGCTGCTAATGAACCGGTATTCGTCTTTAGTACGCCGAACATACAAAGGGATTGTGTACATGAATGGCGTTTCATCAATTTAATTCAGTCGCCGCAGTGACCAACGATATTTATATATTTTTCCTGGAAAATGGGCGATTAGATCCGGTTTCAAATACGGTCTCAATAAGCGAACAACATTGATTTTACACCCTAGCCGGGGCACAAGTCCGTTTAATGTACTGTCCCTCATAAAGTCGTATTAGTCAAATAAGTCCCACACCAACGCAGAAAGAAGTTATTGTTAGTAAGAGGACAGACGTCCTTCATCTCATACAGAAAATTCATCATTATTTATTAGGATAATCCTGATCATAAAAAAGTTCTTGTTAGTAAAATAGTATCTTGTTAGTAAATTAGCAAACTCTCTGTCACGGAGGAATTTATATTTGAACAAATATTTACTTTGATCATCCAAGACAGTTGGTAACTGGCGTGAAGAATACCAGCAACTATGACTTGGTAAACGCTGAGGGGGTAGTGAGCAGAGTATTAGTTGACAAATGCGTAGAATAAGAATTATAATTACTAGTGGTACTGATCAAAAACAATCATTCAATATAAACATTAATTAATAAATTAAGACTTGTGCATACATAAAATCTCTATTATTTTTACCACTGTTCAGAATAACTACCAGCATATGCAGCATGGTATTCGAAAGTGTTTAACATAATCGTTCAAAAACATCACCAGAATCGTTAGCACCCGAGTAATTGTTCAGGTCTTTCGTTTGATGGTTGATATGTGGAAAGGAACATTTTCGCTGGAATAAATAAATTTTGTCAAGAGATAATAAACTTGCCATGAGTCCAACACCAAAACTTCACCACGGAAACTTGAAGTTTTACCAAGCAAAATTGGGCCGTTGCTGTAAGAAATTATGTGTACTCTTTACAAATGGTAAGTTTGCCATGTGAACTGGGAAGTTGCAACATAAACGAAACCTGTTTTGCAAAATGGAAATTGCAGTACCTACGCAACAAAGAATGTATTTGAAGTTACTTTGTGGTTACCGACCTTTTTCATCTTTTGAGTTTGATCCGAACATGTCAAAGGGATAATGATTTAGTCAAATTCTTCATTTGTCCATATAAAGTCACACTTGAGAGAAACCATGAACA
Organism: Gammarus roeselii; assembly: GCA_016164225.1. Taxonomy (NCBI): domain Eukaryota; kingdom Metazoa; phylum Arthropoda; class Malacostraca; order Amphipoda; family Gammaridae; genus Gammarus; species Gammarus roeselii. Next base: position 18,537 of record SDVV010001956.1, read on the forward strand.
TGCATTTCATTCCATCACATCAACATCAAAAATTAGTCAGAAATTTCAACATTATCTTGAAGCAGAAATGCTGTTGAGAAATAACACTTTTGTTAGGTACGAGGTATTATTGAAAAATATTAGTTAAAAAAAGGATAGCATTAGGACCAAAGCACCAAGAAGGAAGTTTGTGATCTAATAATATAAATAAAATAAGAATTTTAGAACACCCAAAATAGATATCCAGCAAGAAGCACCATTTAGATATACTTTCAGAATCAAAGTAATGACCAAGAAGACGCCAGAAGACTGCAGTGACCAGAGGAAAAGGTTTCGTTGTTAGCGGCATCTCTGGTTGAAGATTTTTTTAGGATGACGAAGAGGACCGACAAGTTTAGGAGAAACGCTGAAGTAGCTACACAATACACCGTAAACACCGACGTAAAAACCCGGCAAGAGGAAAGAGATCTCACACGAGGACGAAGAAGGAGAACAAAGTAACAACCCAATAAAAAGAGGGCAACAAAAATAACGAAAAAATACCTGACGCTGCAACCAAAGTTGTAGGGTGTTCCATGGCATAGTAATGGTGGTGTGGGTGAAGTGCTTGTGGGAGTGGTGGAGTTGGACATCCTGGGTGCTGTTGATGATGGTGGGGAGAGCTGTTGTTAGATGACAGCGATGATGACGAGGACAAGGAGGTGGTGGTGGTAGCGGTGAACGACAGCTGAGGCTGAGGGTAGCACTGTAGGGGAGGTGAAGGTAGTGGCAGGCACGGAGGCACACGCGTGGTGGTCACAGTCGATGCGTTCGAGAGATCCCGGTTGTGCTGGACGTTGAGAACGTTCCCACCACCACATGACACGACTTGGCTCAGCACTCCTCCCATGTGCTGCTGAAGCTGTTGGTGAGTGGAGTTGGGATGATGATGGTGGTGATATTGATGCTGCAGGGGATGGGATGAAGAAGCGGTGGAAGATGAAGAACTGGAGGACGAGGATCCAGTGGTGTTGCTACCGTCATTGGATACGTGATTGGTATTGGGGTTACTGATTCCGCTGCCACTACTACTGTTTGTGGTGGTAGAAGTTGTGGTGACATCACCGCGGACATTTTTATTATTGTTATTATTGGGGCTGTATGTCTGTTTGTCAGTGACGAAAACGCTGCGAAATAACTGCGGCAGCCAAGAAGTCGACTCGGTTTCATTGTTGGAGTTTGCGGTGACGGAAGCCGGGACTAAGAAGCGGCAGCAGCTCCTCACCTGACGGGGTGACGGCGGAGAAGGTTACTCACAGGGACAGTATGGCGGGGACACGAAAGGACAGGGCTCGGGCGGAGACTCTGACCAGGGGAAGACCTCGCAAAGACACGATTGATAGCCCACTGGATAAAAAACATTTACCAGAAAATCGCAAACCAGAACACTGCTTAGAGCAGGTAGAGAAGCTCGTGAGCATGGCAAACCATTGATAGACTGAAAGACAACTAGATATTACGAACCTTTCGTACAGATACAGTTGCAAACCCGAATCGACCAGAAAAAGATGTGGTCGATTGCAAGGCGTACCTCACACTCGTCTCATGCACTTGCACACATACCCAATCCTAATCTTTTGGAGTTAAAGGGTCCGACCAGAACCCACAACATACCTCGCGTCAGTAATGAGGCCTGAAATCAGTATCAGCAGCAGGACCCGACCACTTTCGCTTGTTTACCCCTGCTGCAGGATAATTGCCGGGCCCTCCTCCACTTACTTCTATCCTGTTTCTCAAAGCGGCACCGCATCAGAACTCATTCACTCGCAACCAATCTCTCCATTCACGCCTATCCATACCACGCTCTCTCGCTACCTCCACATAGATACCTATCCTCCCACACTCTTGCTTCACACCATCCAACCAAACTGCGGTCTACCTCTAGCCTACGTCTCTTCCCCCTTATGTATTTTAGGTTCACGGGCCACCAGGGTCACGGCCCAACACTCCTACTTCTCTCGACTTTCTTCATCTTCACCCTTCAATGTCTCTCCTTTATTGACTCAATCATCCTGAATTTACTTGGGGTTTATTTACCTTATTTGCATCTTACGATTGGTTTGAATTTACATCAACTTATCTCAAACTCTCTTTTACCAACTATACCAACAGTCGTTGCAAACCGGTCCTCTTTTTTTTCCCTTTTGGGTGGCTGATAACAGAAGAGTTGCGTTCGTTCTTCCGTGCAACCTTTCCCTACGATTCATCCTTTTTTATTGTTTCCATTCCGGCTGTTGAGGTTCTTCACACTGAGTGTAGATCTGATGCATGGGATCGCCGTTTCACGTCTTCTTCATCAGCAGGTTTAGGGGATGATAGTCCACGGCACCTTAAAGACGACTGCGAGTCCTTGAAGCACTGGTTGAGTGATAACGATCCTAACTGCAACTTGGGGGTGCTGGGACCATGTGGCCTCAACACCTTCGGAGTTCCTGTACCTTCTGTGGCATTTGTACATACCTCTGACATTCACAGCGTTAAAAACATTGACATTACGCCGGAATAAACCACATTAACCTTACGCCGTAGTAAACCCGATGACACTCATCTATTCCCAGAATTTATCTATAGCTTGCTACATCACTTGTTGCTGGTTTGACGCTCGGCGCCAGGAAGTCTCGTCACGCTAATTTAATCTACGTCTACAATCACCTCCGCTTTCGTCACTCGTTTCACCAATCTCCCATCATCCATCCTCACCACATGCCCAATAACCTCAGAACACACGAATACTCTGTCCTTTAACTTCCTCAACATCCCCGTTCTTATTCAAACAACGTCATTATTGATCCTATCTCTCGCGTCACTCCAGCAATGACCATTAAACATTTCATCACGAAATCGTTAAACCATTTTCTCCCTTCCTCCTCTCTTGCCCCCCCCCCCTTCCCTTCAATCAACCAAGCGTTAAACAAGCAATTCTATTTAAAAAATAAAAATGAACTCGGCAAAATCACTCAAACATCAAAAAGATGAGATAACTTTATTCAGCGACAGATTCGATTCGGTTTCAATAATGAGTAAGAGTTTGTTACTTTTTATTCTGAAAAACTCAAAAACGTGCCAGGGGAAGTTGAACAATTCAACCAAATAAATAATTCTGGAAACATTCCCATAAATAAAGTTGACATGAGAGACAACGATAAGGACAAAGGGTCGGTGTTGGTTCCTTGTATAGTTTATTGTTGTCGTATACGTCGTGTGGACTAAGATATGTTCACTCCATTCGCAGTAGATTACACTTGAGAGACATAATTTTATACGGCGATGGATCCATTTCCAGTAAAGACGGATTCGCGACAATCTTGACGTGCTGCTACCCAAACAAAATTGCCACAGTGGTGGCAAGATGTTCAATGGAGAGGGTGTGAAGGAGGTGTAGTGAGATCAGAGTAAGATGCTACCGCAAGCGAGATGGAACAAATAAAATGCGACAAAAAATGTTAGAACGTGTCTAATAAAGTAGAACAAGACAAAATAAAAAAGAACGTGCCAAAACATAAAATAAGATAACAAAACCAAATAGATGGAACCAAATGGAGCGTGGTGGTATAAAATAGAAAGTGACAAAAAAAAAAAAAACATGTTACCAATATAGAACTAGTGTAGTTATGGTGAATGGCTGCAAGAAGTAGCCACTAGCTACATGAAGAATGTGGGTGAACCAAGTGAAAGATGACAGTCAGTACAAGATAAATAAAGTATTCAAAACGACCGGAGTGATGTTATCTTCAGAGCATAATATTCAACTCCTCAATGCCATTATGAATTAATCAATCAAAATTGTGTTTTATCAAAAATTAAAAAATCGGTCCTTGTAACTCTTCATTTGAAACCAAGCAGAACGTAGAACAGAACGTTGAGAGGCACATATTGAACGAATTCATAGAGTGGAACCTCATTCTGAGTTGGGTTGCAATGATCATAAGGCTAAGACATGAAAAGAATCCAATCTAATTAAATTTATGGAAATCACATTTTTTTCTTACTTAAACAATTCTTGCAAACAAAAAGAGTCAGAAGTTTCGTCAATAGCAAAAACAGGAGTTAAATCTTGGCCATGAAGCTGCAGCAATCAAGTAAGAACCACACAGACAATAGACTACCACGACAGTCAGAAGAACTAGTAACTGCTACGAACACAGCCGTCCCATGTTTCACCACCTGGTGTTAGATCGAGAAGGGGACCCGTCGTCAGGTATCATATCATATCAGTTCTGTCAGACGGTCCATCCATCTGTCCGATCTCGTTACATCAATTGGAAGGAATACGAATACGGAGTGTATGTATGGACATGCGCTATCATTACTGCCCTCGCAGTGTTTTTTTCCAAAACAGGAGGGTATGAACGCGTGAAATAGTGGATGACGTTGGCGAATATTGACAGCATTCGTTGCTAAGTAATAAGAAAACCTTTGATATAAGAGCCAACACATGAGTTATTGATGTGAAATTTTTCGTTGATTTGAAACGTTCCGTCAAGCAGATCGTTTTTGCGTGGAACTGTACTCAACTGCTAGGCTGAAACGACATGGAACAGGCAAAACACTTCTTGAAGCACGTGTTAGCCATACAAAAATTGCTCTTGCTATAGGAGTAACAAATCAAAACCACTATTTGAATCCCCGCGCAAACATTTATGAAATTGAATCAATGGCCTACACAAGATTTTACACTGTAGGGCACATGATGTAGTACAAACGTTAGAGTGCAGTGGGCCAAGGAGGAGAAGAGGGCAAGAGCACTTTTGGCTTGCGTCATAGAAACAGAACCAGCAACATTCTCCTGTTATGACGTAAACCACTTCGGCCTGGCCCCTCCTCTAGCGCATATACTTATTTTCAGCGTGGGAGGACCCAGATGAAAGGCGTCCTCCACCTTGGAGTGGGCGTACCTTTTGATTCCTGACGCAGTAGTAGACGAGCACAAAGACCCCATGCAGAGAGTTGAGGACACAGAAGGCGACGGCGACGGGGAGGGTGGGACGATGCAAGAACAGCAGTCCCAGGGTCCAGGTAAGGACCAGCAGCACCAGCAACGTGGTGGAGCCCCTCAACCACACCCTGTGGGGAAAGAAGGGGTTAGGAACAAGACCACACATAGAAAATACAAAAGAAAATGACTGAGAATGCTACGTCGTACAGGTAGATTAGCGTCTCAAGTAAATTGTGAGGTGGACTTAAAAGGAAACCTAAGTGATAATCTACGTGTCAGAAGTAATTATCTAAGGGCATCAATTATAAATCAACCAACTGTATTATTAACGCATCTCACTAGGAAAACGATGTCCTCAGCGCTTGGGAGGCGCGCCAGGGAGAATTCCAAGTGATTCAATTCATTAGTATATGATTCAACAACTTCCAAGTAGACACCAAGCCCCTTATGGATTCCTGCTGGTTTGGGAAGATGACTTTAACGTGAGCTCCTCGTATACTGCGGCAAATAGAACAGCCTTCCAAGTAGAAATTTTTGCAGGTAGCTATATACAACGTGACTTCAAATTAACACTAGTAATTTGTTTGCAACCAGCCATGTTCTGTACATAGTAGCAGCCTTTAACGATCCATCCCAACTCATAT